>REGM01000026.1:1194744-1253583 GCA_004194415.1 Aurelia aurita | reverse complement strand
TGCTATTCAAATTTGATTCAATAAAATGGGAAGGGCTATGAATTGTGGCTGATTAAAGTGAAAGTTAAACAATGAAACACATAACTTATGACTCACATAAGGTTTAAATAGCACTGTATCAATATTATCGTACTTGAAAGTCGCCAAGAAAGATACTGGGAAAATTGCTATTCAAATTTGATTCAATAAAATGGGAAGGGCTATGAATTGTGGCTGATTAAAGTGAAAGTTAGACAATGAAACACATAACTTATGACTCACATAAGGTTTAAATAGCACTGTACTGTATCAATATTATCGTACTTGAAAGTCGCCAAGAAAGATACTGGGAAAATTGCTATTCAAATTTGATTACGAATCAGATGAGTTCAAATACGGGAGAGGTTGAAGTGGTTAGCCATACTTTATTAGATAAAGTATAAATTCTAAGATTAAGAATTCCTTGTTTTTTTCGTTGTCTGCTGGTGTCATCTAAATTGGTACACCTAGTCTATGGGCAGATTAGAGTCTGCCGGATCAACCGTAAGTGGCTACAAAACAACAGGAAGCCCAACCTCGTTCCCATGACCCAAAAAGAGGCTGTTGAAATCCAGCATGAAATCCAGCATCAGTATTGACGTAGGAAACTGGCCCTCGGAACCAAGTTGCAGGAAGCCGCTCTGAAAACATCGCGGCTAATTTAATCTTAATAACCCCAACCTACGACCACAATATTTTTCAAGAAGCAATCCACGCGTCTTCTACCGCCCATGTTGAAACGTATCTGTTAATTCATCTGTAAGGCAAATGGTTTTGAAGATAACTGTTACCTTTTGGGGATGGCCCCCGGCCCCCCCCCACTGGATCCGCACCTGTGGAGGAGCCAAATTCGCATGGTTGGAACGATGACTACACTGTTGAGTGGATACTGGATCCCTACCCCAAGGATATTTCCGAATTTTTCGTCACCGAAGATGTAGATTTTAGATGACAGGATTGGGATAATGTTAATGAAGAGTATGACGGAGACCTAACAGACAATGAAGACAATTAACGACTTGTAAATAGAAGATTTATAGCCATGTAGTTACGTTAGGTAACAAATTTTCGCCACGCCCCCCCGGAATTCGGAAATTCACGTTTCATACCATAGCAATACTTTGTCTAAGCTTGCATATAAACTGCACTAGACATCACCATCTTATATTTATATCTCAAATCGATTGATATGGCGCATTACTAGTTTTTCGCCTTAAACCCCCATATCTCGGAAACGCCCCCTCGCACGCCCGATCAACATCCGGATTCGAATTCTACGCCCAAAACTACGCCAGAAAAACATTGTCCCATGAATTGCCCTCTCGGGTGGCAATGCTCCCCTTTCAGCCACTGGTGCATTCGAATTCAAGGTCGATTCGAATTCAAGCTAGCTAGTCGAAACAGCAAACCGAAATTTGTACGTCGTTAGGTGGTCGTCAGGGAGATTTTTACCAGCATGCTTTGCAGCAAATCACAACAAAGTCTTTGGAGCCGCCATCTTTAGCGGTATTGTTTTATTATTATCGATTTATTTATCGTTGGATTAAAAATACAATAGCTAAATAAATAGTAGCTAATTAATTCCAACGTTAAAACAATTTATATACAATATTACATAAANGGATAATGTTAATGAAGAGTATGACGGAGACCTAACAGACAATGAAGACAATTAACGACTTGTAAATAGAAGATTTATAGCCATGTAGTTACGTTAGGTAACAAATTTTCGCCACGCCCCCCCGGAATTCGGAAATTCACGTTTCATACCATAGCAATACTTTGTCTAAGCTTGCATATAAACTGCACTAGACATCACCATCTTATATTTATATCTCAAATCGATTGATATGGCGCATTACTAGTTTTTCGCCTTAAACCCCCATATCTCGGAAACGCCCCCTCGCACGCCCGATCAACATCCGGATTCGAATTCTACGCCCAAAACTACGCCAGAAAAACATTGTCCCATGAATTGCCCTCTCGGGTGGCAATGCTCCCCTTTCAGCCACTGGTGCATTCGAATTCAAGGTCGATTCGAATTCAAGCTAGCTAGTCGAAACAGCAAACCGAAATTTGTACGTCGTTAGGTGGTCGTCAGGGAGATTTTTACCAGCATGCTTTGCAGCAAATCACAACAAAGTCTTTGGAGCCGCCATCTTTAGCGGTATTGTTTATTGGGTTGATGTGTCCAATTGAGAAAATGATCACTTTTCCGTCTACACAGCACTGGCTTTCTGACTTTTTATGCAAACAGATTTCTAAACACCTAAATGAAAATACGACATCCAGCTGCTGATAATCTAAACCCAGATTTCATCACATTTTCTACCTGGTTTTCTTACGGTTCCTTTCATCTCTTTTTAAAACCCATTTCAAAACTGGTGTATTTATTTAAACCATATTTCTTCCTTTTAGGATTAACGAACAATATGTATCTGTAATTCGTATCAATCCTAAACATAGTCTCTTTCCTAAACGACTGTGTATCACAGTTAGAACACAGGGTGGGGATGTAGGAAAACCATGACAAGGAACATTCTGCTAACATGCAGGTGACATTTTATTGTTTATAGAAACAACATTATCTATGCTTTCCTGAGGGCGTACCCACTTCAATAGATTTTAGAGAATAGCGAATGGCGTCACGCACGTTATTGGTTATTGCAAAACAAAGATAACTTTTGCTCTCGTGTTCTTTTTTATTGCAATAAAAATTCAGCCTCGTTTTGACATCTATTCATAAGCACTGCTTTCTTTTGTTTTCTGTTTTGTTTTCTTTCAACCAATGATATGCGGGACATATGTCCTTCAACTGCCTAACTTTATCGAGCACTTTATCTGGGGTTATAGGTCGTGGACGTGTTTTTTGGCATTAATATTTTTGGAGCAAACTACAGCAAGATGTTCTCGCTGAAAGATCGACAAAACAAAGCAGCTTTCAAAGACACTCTAATTGAAAGTACATGCATTTTAAATGCCTTCAGTTAGTTCCAACAGATAGGATCATATATTAAGAACAAAATTATTGGACAAGGCTTTCAGATAATTATCGTTGGAAAAACAGTTTGGACTAAATTGACACTATATTTGGATTGTATTGAGAAAAACTTCGGAGGAACGTCTGACTTGATGTCAAGGCAGCAAAACCAGAAAGCTTGATCATTCAAAATTTTAACAGCTCGAATCTCCAATAAATTAATCTTACATCCATTTACATTCATCGCTTTAAAAATGGGCTGAAACACCTTATTTTTTATATTCTTATAAAAATTTACAGAAACATACATAAAGTTACAAGATGATACCACAAGGAGCTTGAAAATACATAGCAACTTATTTGTCAAACATTAAGCCAGTCTGAAATGTCCCTTTAATGTAATTAACAATTAACAGATATTCTGAATACAAGCAGCGATAAATTACGTCAAGAGATCATTTTAGGTTAAAATATGCTCACCTTAAACCCACAATTCTCATCAAGCTTTTTTAACGCACACAAATGGCCACATGCAAGATCTACCACATGAATGTAATCACGAACTCCTGTGGGAAGAGAAGAATATCAAGGTTATACGCAAAGAAGATTAATCATAACTTCTTTTTAATAACAATGTGAAGTTTTACTAGCGAATGTCAAAATAGAGAACAATTGTTCAAGATTTCTATTTATGAGCGTCATCCACCTACATTTACATGGAGTACTACACAGGACCCAGAAGGCATTTCGTGAGGGGTTTTTACATCCAAACAAAAACAAAATGTTATAACTATTATTGAGTTATCATTTATCATGGCCTAGTCCAATATCAACTGTTTAGGTCTTAACTCAACTGGAATTATCAACTATTTATCAACTGGAATATGTCTCATCAAATTTGGAACTGAATTGTCATCTTTTGTCGACAGCTGCTGGTCTAGTCCTATAACATGATTTTCGTCGCATTTCTACTTATTACATTATTGAATAGTTACTATTTAATGCAGTCTGTCATGCGTGAGCCGGCAACAGAGGCCGGAAGTGACGTCAGAATTCAGGCTTGGTGTTGTCGGGCGTGGGCTACTGGACACTTTCAAAGGTCCCGTTCCCCTGAAAAGCAGTCTACTGACTGAGGGGGTTTCCGTGTTCCCGTTTCTATGGATGTTTCTTTCACTAGTTTACTAAGCAACTTGCTAAAATGGAGGAATGCTTCAAATATACCATTGTACTTGCAAGAAAAGCAGGTAAATAAGATGTATTCCAAAATAAATTTTAGATATTCAGAAAAGGAGTGATGAACGCTGTTTTTCTAGCGCTATCTTGCTGGTAACTGGTAGGTTTTAATGCAAAAGGAGGTGGAAGCTTGTTCGTAGAGCTTTCAAACATTTTGAATAAGATGCCCTTTTCACAAAGCCAGCTGCTCTCTTCCAAAAATTGAAGCATCCAAATCTCTTCGAAACAAAACAAGGTCCATTATCGACCAGGTCCATTATCAGAACCAAAACCAGGCCCATTATCGACAGACACAAAATTTTTTCTACCTGTTCCATCTGTAGTATCATAGTCATTTCCAAAAACATTTAAATGTTCTCTTCTACCAACTGCAACTTGACTGATATATGGCATCAAATTGTTTGGAGTTCCCTAAATATGAAATCACAAAAAATCAGACAACGAATCAATTATTGAAACACTGAAAAATTAGAACACTGTTTCGGTAGAACAAATCAAAGTAGAACGAATAGAAGTAATCAATCAACTGTTCAAAAAACGAATCACTTTATCACTCCATCAGTCCATCAGTCCATCAATTAATCAATCAATCAATCAATTGAAGATTAATTTTCTCAGACAAAAAATCACCTGACAGTGCATCAAGAAATCAGCTGATCAAATCAGAAATATCTCTTTTTCACCAACACTAAACGTAAAATTTGTCAAGTACAATTCAAGATTTGAAAATTGTCTACAATAGATAAATCATACCTGAGGATCTTCTCCAATCTTTCCAGAAATGTGGGCACCGACTGGGTTGAAGTATCGTAATAAAATCGTATTCCATGCCTGCAAAATAAGTTTTTTAGAAGCATTAACATTTAAAAAAAGGTTTTGTTCACTGACGTTTTCTCAACATGAACGGAGTAATATAAAAACACGAAGAACCTTTTGTTTTGTCTCTATTCTTAGAGAATCTTTGAAAAGGCAGTAAATCATTTAAAGCCATTTGATTCTAATTTCTAGCTTTCAAATCAAAATGATCATCCATGGGTATATTGACCAATAATGCATAAACATTGATCATTTAGAAGATTAGTCAATCAATCAATCAATCAATAGTCAAAACACTATGTCAAACAAACAACGAAAAGTACATTATAACAGCAGATAAATAAATAAATTAAAAACGAAATCATAGGGGCGATAAAATTATGGCCAAACTTTATGTATTTAAAATAGACATATAAAAATTTTACAAAGATTACTTTATAGCATCTCCAAGGATTGTAGAAATGAAACATTTTGGTCTGGCAAATTTTTGGCAAACATCAGGTTTTTGATGAATAAATTTTTGGCAACAACTTTGGTGAAAAATGACAGCACCAAAACTTAATCTTAATACTAGAAATATCTAGAGTTACCTTGTCAGTTGCAGCAATATCCCTAATAATTTGTTCAATGAAGAATTTTGTTTGACCATACGGATTTGTGATTCCCATTCCAACTGGATGTTTTTCATCTAACGGTAAATATTGTGACTTTCCATAGACGGTCGCAGAGGATGAAAACACCAAATTAAACACTTTATGATCTCTCATACACTGCAATAAAAGAAGAAATATTTGAGGACTCCTTGTAGTGATTGACAGTATTCACGTAAGAGCATGTAGCACATTATGATCTCTACACTACAATAAAAGAAATAAACATTTGAAGCATTCTGTCCTCAGTAAATATTTTCTGAACACAAGCTAAGATGGTAACAAAACAGAATGAAAGCAGTTGTAAATTTATGGGGTTAAAACAGTCACATTTTTATATACTTTGAAACTAGCAGATAGACAGACAGACAGATCTATTTAATGATAGAATGATATACAATAAAAGATAGCTGCTCCTTCCATAATCATTTTCAAAAAGACAGTTTGAATTAAATTCCTCTTCCAATATTTCACTACCAAGTTTGGATTTCTACTTAACCAACTGCTTTTTTCCGATAAAAAGATACAGTAAAATCATCAAGAACATAATCTAAATTTAAGTTCATGCCTTGTGGCCTTGAAAATTCTTTCAGATTATTGATTGCTGCAATAATATATGAGCTATGATTTTTCAAATATGTGTTTTTACATTTTTTTACTTACACAGTCAGTCAGTACTAACCTGTAACAAATAAATTGTGCCTGTGACATTATTGTGATAATATTCTAATGGAATTTCAATAGATTCTCCAACTGCTTTTAAACCAGCAATATGCATAACTGCAAAGAATTGATGCTAGAAAAATAAACAAAACATGTATTAGTTGCATATAATTTTACTTACTTTGAACAATGATACTTATTGATCCTATTAAGACTTCTCTCATCACAAAATTATTGCCTCTCAATTGTGTTTTGTGAGAGAAAACATTATTGACAGAGATAGAGAATGCATACATAGAGAAATGGTTTCTCTTTAGCACAAAATAACAAGAACAGCAACACTTGCAAAGCTAAAGATGGAATTTTATGAATTACAAATTCACCTTCTTAAAAAGATTATCAAGACCTTCTTTATCCAATAAATTAACTTTCTGAAATTCAATCTTTTTGCCAGTTATCTCTTCAACTCTTTTCAAGCTTTCTGCAATGATAAATTTGATGAACTAATTTGGCATAAGGTTTTTTAAAATTCTGAACAACAAACGTTATCACCAATCTATACACATTGCATACGAAAAATTCTCTGGAGAACTCACCAGATCTTTATGTAGTTGTATTTCTGCAGGCCTAAATTTTCCAATTAAGAATTATCTGAAGGTTAAACTTTGGCTTTGGTTACTTTACGCACCCTTTCAGATAAATTTTACCATTCACATGAAAAATAACAAACACAACATGAATAGTTGCAATACTATGTTATCTGCAGTCCTGGGAGCCTTTCTTTGTGTTTTGAACTTGCTTTCCAAAATCAAAGTGGGCACTTTCATAAATACAATTTGGCAGATGAAGAATATCGATTATTTGGGAAGAAGCATAGATCAAGTCAGATAACTCACCAGTGTGTGCATTTACTAAATTATCAACAACAACGCATTCATATCCAGTATTAAGCATCTCAATCAAAACATGGCTACCAACATAACCAGCCCCACCAGTGACAAGGATTTTCTTTGTAGCCATTTTCTACAAAAAAAATAACATTTCAATTTTAAACTGAAAGGGATGCTCAAAACAAGAGGATCAAACAGTTTGTTTCTATCTGATATCTGTGGTTTAGGCATCAAATGATCTAAAGTACTCCTAAACATTTTGTAGCCCAAAATTGTTTTTTGCCATAGAACTGCCATTTTATTGCACAATACTGCAAACTAGGTATCATTTAAAAGACCTTAGCGAGTGAAACTTGAATCTTGTAAGGGTTACAAAATTTTGGCGACTTAAGGAGGTTTTCATATTTGTGACATACTGGAAAGTGTGGCACTTCTCATCTTTGATGACTTTAAGCGTTGGGTACCAGATTGGAAAATTTGCAGAATGCACAAAGATCAATTTTAATCAAAACGGCCACTTGTGCAGCTGCATTTGCATAACTTAACAACAGGGAGCATTGTTTTCTTTGTCATTTTCACAAGAATTTTATGGCTAGGATCGCGGCTGAAATTTAAGGTGTGTGTTGGAGAATCTGCTGTGCAAGGCAAGCTTTTCAATCTGGTTTAGGCCTTCTTAATAAGTGAACAAGACATACTGGTTTGGCAGAGCTATTACCTTACTGAAAGGCATTACACGACTATAAAAGTAGCTTGAGCTATACCTATTTGATGTCTGTCGATCAAATCATAAGAGGTCATAAGCAAGGAGCCTGTGTGTAACTTATTGCGTTCTTTGTATTCTAAATACCTCACAATTTAATGGCTTTGACCTTCCTGAATTCCTTATAGTTTCTTATATTTATTCTTAATATGCAAACAAGAATTACTTGTACCTACGTATATGGTGCTGATCCCTAGTGGAATAGAGGTAGAACCGCCTGCCATATGCGTACACCAGCAATATCTTCCGTACACCACAAGGTAATCCATTGCTTATTGTCCAGGGTGCATTCCATGTAAACTCCACGCCGAAGGTTACGCCGATAACAAAGTAATTTACGCCAGGAAAACAATAGATCTATTCAATTAAATTCAATTACAATAATTTCATATTGTTTCCATCAGATTTTCACGCCACTGCGCCAAGAAAATTTCTTTTCCACGCCGAAGATCTTCGGTCCTAAGTGCATGAAATGCACCCTGGCTTATTGTTCGTCTATAGGATTTAGAGATTTTAGGCTTTGCGTATGCTGGCGTACGCCAAATTCAAGGTTCTGTCTGCCATATAAATATGGCGGAAACCCCACTTGATTCCAGTATGGGTGCTGATAAGAAAAGATACTATAATCTTTATTTGATCTAAAGTAAACAATTGCTGTTCTCGTTTCGTGTGATATACAAAACTTGACACTTAAAGTCCATCTCGATTTACCAGAATAAAAGCACCAACTGCTACTAGCACCCCTTCCTACCTATTATTATGTATCTACTGTATGTAGCACCTTGCCTGACATTTCCTATTTATTTAGGCCTAACAAACATTTTTGAGGAACCACCAGAAATCATCCCCAAACAGTAGTACGCTAAACTTCTAAAAATTAATGGATCGATCAGTAAGAAAATTAATTACAGGAACTAAAATATTTAAATTAATGAAAACATCATCCATTTCGCTCATAACTTACCAAGAGAATAGTTTGTCGGTCTTTCTCTCACCTGGAAAGTGTTTTCGTGTCACTTCTCTTCGATTGTTGTTGCTGTTGTGTTGTCATGTGTCCATTTCGTTCACTCTGGTTCACTGATCTCTGGTTGCGTTATTGCACAGGGAACCAAGAGGTTAACAATTTCTCCTGCGCAGGGAAGTTCAGGATCTTGACTTTGCAATGTTCTCATCTCCTCATTTATTCTCTTTCGAATTTCCCGCAGGCAGTGATTCGCTGTGACCGGTGTTCGACGGAAATATTTAGCAAATGGCTCTATTACTCAACAACACAGTCTTTTAAAAGCGATTTTAAAAGTCTTCAATGGAATTGAAATTGCCTATCTTTCAAAGGGGCAGCATTTTGGAGTTTGGACTCGTGAAGTACAAAGAATGCATTATATGGGATTGGTGGGGAAAGTGTTTCATGTGCGTTGTAGGGGCTGACTGGGTATTGTTTTCCCAGGGGGGGTACTCATATATATTTAGGATAGGGGTGCTCAGGCTGGGGTACAAACCATCATATCAACCCAAAAAAATAATTCCTAGCATCGACCCAAAAAAATAATTTTTCTTACCCTACACACCCAAAAAAGTAACAAATCGTTTGTAAATCATGCTTCTCTATATTTTTTAAACTGTTCTCGTATTTGAGACCCAAAAAAGTAATCCAGAATTTCATGAACCCAAAAAAATAACTGTAGAATTGACTGACCCAAAAAAATAACGTTTGCCCAAATTTTAGACCCAAAAAAGTAACCTGAGCATCCCTATCCTAAATATATATGAGTACCCCCCCTGGGATTGTTTTCAGCAAAGAACGATTGTTTGCTCTAATTTTATGAGCAAAGAGTGCTTTTTTCATACCAAGCTTGCCATGTTTACTATTTATAAATAATCCTTCATTACTTTCTTGAGAGTTTCAAAATCAATTTGTTCTTATGTTCTTCCACATCAGACGATTTTTCAAGCAGAAAAAATAGTATAGCCTCTCCGAAAATTGAAAATGAGCACAAACTAGAACATACACACACAATGATTCGCCAATTAATCAGTTGAATCAAATCAAGAAGAAATGATGACTTTAATAGGATAAAACATGTCTAACCATTGTTCTGGCAGATTCCACATGTTAGTGATTAATACAAGTTTGAAACTTTCAATCCTAGAAACTGCGAATTTTTCTTTGACGTACTCTGCTCCATCGGTATCACGAACCAAGGAAAGGTACCTTAAACAGAATGGTAAAGTTCAGTAAATTCTTAATACAGTGAAGTGCAGCCCCGCTGAAGCTAGCCTGTTAACCCGAAATCGGGTCTGGTTAACAGGCTACTGTGAAGCCCAATCAACGAGATTGAGCTTCAGGAAAAGCATTTGTCTTCTAAAAAAGCGAGGATAAAAGAATCTAGCTGTCTGATTTGTTGATAGTGTGAGTTCTCCTAAAGTCTTTAATATAACCATTCAAGAAAAAGCAACGTTCAACTGTGTATATTCAGTATGTGTCTAGGAGCCCTCTGGCTTCAGCTTGCAAACAAATTTAATCTTTCATTGATTATGGATAGCCCAGTTAGTAACGTTACCTTGGATTCAGTAAGTCAGTGTTGTTGTTAATCTGGAATATTCTATCAAAAATAGAACAATCTGTTTAGGACAACCTTTACGTCTTTGAAAAGATGGTTCATAGCATACCTGTCATTCTGCAAAATAGATTTATCGAGAAAATTCTTGAATAACCCTTTCTGTATTTCATCCATTCGACTCTCTATCACTTCCAGCATGTCAACTTGCATCATATCTATCACAATGAATTTGCCATATCTAAGGATTCGTGAACTACTTAATTAGATTAGAATATAAACATCGTTTTTGATGCGTGGTGATTCAGAAAGGTGCATTATCATACTAGTTTTAATCATGTAAATCACCTTCTCTGTCAGAACAGAGTTTGGTTTCTACTTCTGTACTCCTGCTTGCAGGCTCAGTGTAGACACATCCTGTTATACAGAGGTCTAATGGTATGAAATTCTTTAGACACTAATGCTGAAATCAATTCAAGTGAAAACAGTTTTAAAAGTAATCTAAAGAACTGTAAGAGTGATATTCTGAACTTCTTCTTGAAGAAAGAAGCCATCATGATTGCAAATAAGCAGAAAGGAGGAGAACTGGAAGGATGACTTGCTGTCGTTGCAATGATTCTAAGCTCCCTCATCATCATCATAGACTTCAACTGAAAAGATGTACGTACTACTTATCTTGGTCATTAAGAATTAAATTTTATCAAAAACAGAGTTATCTCGTAAATTTTTTGAAACATTAGATGCTTGATGAGGCCAACCAATTCACAATAAAGTTTACATTTTGATAAATGCTATGATTATTGGCTGGATGCTTAACCATTAACAATTTATTCAAGAAAATTGCACTGAGCAACAAAACCATATATGCTAATAAACCATAACACCAGCAAATGGTTCCGTTACACAAAGCACTTTTCAAGCTCGGTACCACAAAATCACTCTTCGATATATTTAAGCTAAAAATACTTCAAACGAGATTCAAATTAGTAATTTTCAAAAGAAACTAACCGTATAGCTCCAATAAGTGCTTTCCTTAATGATTCTGGTTCCATTTCTGCCATGTTTAGCGCATTGACATAATTTGTGTCTCTGTACCTCAGAAAAATTGTTGTTTGACCGGATGGGTCTATGATTAACGGCCATCTGGAAAAAATATTAAATTTATAACCCATAGCAATTAAAGACCCTGTGCTCCCCATGATCCTTTGCAAGCGTGCAAACCAACAAAACATCATATTGGCTGCAAACAACGTATTGTATTTTGAACACACAATAATGGGGACAAAAATAACTCCAAGGAAGAAAGCTTTCCTAATCCTGCAATTATTCTCCGGAATGTCCGTTGTTTGAGCTCAAAAGCTATAGTGAAAATATCTAACACTTCCTAAAGTTAGGAAAAATGCCCCGCAAGCACAAACGTAAGGCCAAGGGATGGCATAACAAGGTTCATTTGAAGATTGAAAAGACAATACAGCCAAAATAATTGCTAGGCCAAAATCATTTTCATGCGGGGATGGCTCAATGGTAGCGTGCTTGACTACCAGCCTGAGGGTTGGTGGTTCGAGTCCTCGCCCTGTCGAACCTGCAACGTAGAGTGAGGAGAGTCGCCAACTCTCTGTAATTCCAGGCTAAAGGAATCGCGAGGTGTGGTCACATCGAGAGGAAGGACCAGGACATTGCTCGATAAGCTTAGCTTCTCAGTGTCCTAAAACTACCTTCGGATGCTAGGAAGCAATATAGAAAAAAAAAAAAAATTTTCATGCAGTATGAAAAATTCGTTGTGAGATTGCAAAGGATTTTGGGGAGCACAGGGTCTTTAAAAGCAACACGAGCAAACTTTTACGAAATCAATAAGAACTCAAGGCAGCTCACGAAGTTCCATCAATAAAATATCATCACACCTTTTTCAAACTCTAAACTAGGCTATGAAGTCATCGATCTCCTAATTCTACCATGCTTGTACATTTCTGTAAAAATATATGTAGGCTATGTAAAGCCCACAGCATCGTAAGTTTCTTTAAGACAGATAATATATCGAATAACGAACGGAAAATTACGATCCTTCTAGTACTTCTAAATCTATCCGAATTTCGAAGAAATCCCCATTAATTCCAGTTGATATTTTTGCTTGAAATAAACGAATTGCTAGCTTGAAATAAACTTTATAGTCCAGGCTTTGAGATTAATCCTGAAATTCAAAGCTGAAAATTTGTAATCAAAGGCAAAAGTCAGGCTATCAAATTGAAACAAGATTCGGTTTAGAAAAGATACTGTACCTGCCATCCGTTTTCATCTTCCCCCCAACATCTCTCATTAGAACATCATCAAGCTCCTTCAAATTGCATTTGACACCTTTTTCCGTTATACTATCTAAGAAAATGATACATCAATGATAAGTTCATTTCACAAATAAATAAATGAAGTTCAATAATTAAGAAGCGTTATGGTTAAATCATGGATTTCGACAAAATTTCGAAGTTTAGTAACGTATTCAAAGATATTTTCCCTTGTTCTTTAAAAAAAATCATGGTCCTAAATTTTAGAACACTTTCAAAAAAATAATATCTGGTTTGTTGTTTTAATAAATGTCAACTATGAAATTACAATAAACTTCATTTACCGTGCTGATCTTATATTCAACAACAACAACAACAACAACTGGTTTGTTGTTTTAATAAAGGTCAACTATGAAATTAAAATAAACTTCATTTACCTTGCTGATCTTATATTCAACAGCAACAACAACAACAACTGGTTTGTTGTTTTAATAAAGGTCAACTATGAAATTACAATAAACTTCATTTATCGTGCTGATCTTATATTCAACAGCAACAACAACAACAACTGGTTTGTTGTTTTAATAAAGGTCAACTATGAAATTACAATAAACTTCATTTACCGTGCTGATCTTATATTCAACAACAACAACAACAACAACTGGTTTGTTGTTTTAATAAAGGTCAACTATGAAATTAAAATAAACTTCATTTACCTTGCTGATCTTATATTCAACAACAACAACAACAACAACAACAACAACAACAACAACAACAACAAATGGTTGTTGTTTTAATAAAGGTCAACTATGAAATTACAATAAACTTCATTTACCGTGCTGATCTTATATTCAACAACAACAACAACAACAACTGGTTTGTTGTTTTAATAAAGGTCAACTATGAAATTAAAATAAACTTCATTTACCTTGCTGATCTTATATTCAACAACAACAACAACAACAACAACAACAACAACAAATGGTTGTTGTTTTAATAAATGTCAAATATGAAAATACAATAAACTTCATTTACCGTGCTGATCTTTCCCACTGCTCATTTCTTCTCTCAGTCTTAGTTTAAGCTGGAAGAATTGTCATTAGAAATTTGAAAAATTGTGGATAGGAAAGGAAATGACAAGATCAACAAATAAAAGGGCTACGATTTACATTTCACATAATCGGAAAAAGTAAGCACACCGCTGGTCGTTTCAACAAGTTTAAAAATGCAAGTTACAAAAAATTAAAGACAACACGCCTCTAGCATGAATTCAATTTAAGTGCAAGACAGTTTGAAGTTTTTTCAACAAGAATTTTCGGAAAGAAAGCTCTGTAACTTTGGAAACATCCACTAGAATGCAACTGCTTTTCACATAAAAATCTCGAACTTTACAAAAATATCATTTTTGCTCCCGCTTGCGTGAGTACATCAGCCTCATTTTCTCAAAGATTTGAAATGTGAACGTGCATGCTGGATTAAAAATTTGCTATCTAACATAACAGCAGTTAAAAAAGAGTTTAGCTTCTTGTAAAAACTGCATGTACTTACGCCGGATAATTCTTCTCTCATGGTTTGCTCTTCATGTTTTGCAACTGCAAGGTCAGCTTCAGCATCGTGTACAGCCTAGTAAAACGAAAAATAATTTGTAGACAAAAGAATGAACATGTATCAGAAAAAACACTATTACAAATCGTCTCATTTAACGCAATTTTCCAAAAATCAGTTACACAAAGAGTTTCAACTAAATGAGTCAGAAATATCGGCTGGCTCAACAGACCCTAAATTTTATCCTGCAATATGGCATAAGCTGTAAAATCGCCATTCAGTATTTATCACCCAGTTCATCACAATATTTTCTACAACCACCAGATTATCAAATTTGCAAGCAACAGTGGTAAATGTTCAAGTTCAGCACTATTCGTCTATTCGAAAATCTTCAATTGAACAGCTAGCTGATGTTATACTCCAAAAATTTCACCCAAAAGGAAAATACCCGAGATTTTTACCCAAAAAGGATATACCGTAGATTTTTACCTGGAGAGTTAGTTCAGCTTTTGATTGGCTAGTCAATGCACATATATCATGCTCATATATTCTTTTATTAAGCTCTTCGAATGCCTTTCGTAACTATAATGAAAAAGAGAGGTATTCA
Source organism: Aurelia aurita (assembly GCA_004194415.1). Taxonomy (NCBI): domain Eukaryota; kingdom Metazoa; phylum Cnidaria; class Scyphozoa; order Semaeostomeae; family Ulmaridae; genus Aurelia; species Aurelia aurita. Next base: position 1,238,590 of record REGM01000026.1, on the reverse strand, counting down.
GAAGAAATAATACAGGATAAAGACAAATAAAACCTTAAACAATAACTAGCTTCCACAAGTCTAGCTGGTCTAATAGCAAATGGGATATAAAGTTCAAGAATTGCTAGTGGCTAAAACTTTTCAAGTGCAGTAGTACAGACCATTACCGCCAATCGCCTATTACCGCCATGTTTTCTTTTAACTTCCAGAAAACGGCATGACCACCAGCGCAGAGGATATGGAGAAAGAGCAGGAAAATACTTTGCTGATGCCATTAACGTCAATTTGGAAAGTTTTACTGTTATTGACATTATTGACGACGATGTCATAAAATCATTAATCTTAGGAGAATGGAGAAGTCCAAATTTGTGAGACTTGTAAGTTTATTTGATCCCTATAAGTAAGAAAGCTGACCTGTTTTTGCTTGATTTTAAATGTTTTTTCTGCCTCAGCAATTTCATCAGAAAGCCTAGAAGAAAAGAAGAAGAAATTATTGAAGACAAATCTTCAAAATAGAATGGAATGCTGTCCTTTTTCAAGAGTGTGCCATCCACTATCTCGAACTCTGAGGGAAATCGAAATTTGTTCGAGAGCTAGTAGATAGTGGCCAAACGAGGCAGGGGATTTAAACTGCATTTACAAAATATGTCCAAGCGAAATATAATCGACATAACTCTGGAAAGGGGTGGCTGATTTTAAAGAAATAAATTTTGACATCTAAGTTAACGTTTCTACTTTGAAAGAAGCTATAATTTGTTGAAATTAATGCACAATGCATGGTAACAGATTTCGGCAAACGACGAAACTCTTATTTCGACTTACCCAGTACATTTCTCAATATTCAAATCATATGTTTACATAGTTTAATGATCCAAAGAAATAAACAGACTACTTACACCTTGGTTTGCTTCTTGATAAAATCTTTCTCAACTTGGCACCTCTCTTGCGCAATCTTTTCATTTCTTGCTAATAATTGTTCCGTTTCTTTGATATCCCAATTAGCAATTAATCCTGCGAGGTCAGGAGAAGATGCAATCTAGAAAAAACAAAGGAGCAAAATATGCAAAAAAGGTACGACAATTTTCACGGAATTTATGCAAAGACGATAAATCATTGTCACCAATCAGTCAATCAACTATACTGATTCTTTTAACAATAAGATGAAAGATTTTCTCGAAAGCCCTATAGGATTCTTCTGCAGTAAAGCCTTGTGCACATTAACACTGTTTTCCCACCTAAGAATTCTTGAGAAAAAATTTTTAATACAGTCTTTCATACAACTCAATAATTTTTATCAGACTGCAAAGAACTCTTGAAAAACTGTCCAAGGCCTTGCTTGAGTAGACCTGTTGCCATCTTTAGCATTATCGTGAATTTTGAATTGAGCTTTTTACCCTTACCTGTTCTGGAGAGTTTCCGTCATCAGCTATTTTTCTTGGATCTGCACCATTTTCTAATAATACCTAAAACAGAAACTCTAACAGTCCAAATGTCCCAGTGATAGGTCCTGGTGAGTGCGGGGGGAGGGGGGCATGTGTCTACCAATTGTGTCTCTAACAATATTTTTTACTAACTAAAAAAAATGTTCTGTTATATATACTTGACAAACATGGTAAATTTGACATTTGGAGCAAATACTGTGCAATAACAATGAAAAATAACACAATTAATTTCAATTATAATAATATAGAATGTAAATACATTGGCCACATAGCTGCATAGAAATTATGCGGCTGACACAAATACATCAACTAAGTGCTTAAATGTTCAGGATAAAGTTCTAAAATGTTCACTGCCTTCATTAGAAAATAAGTATTAAATAGAATAAAACTAAAAACACAAATTTGGTAATGCAGCTTAAAAAATTCCAGTGATTTACCTGAATAGCATGGAAATGACCCCCAAATGCAGCCCTGTACAATGGTGTCCTTCTAAAAGCACCAACAGTATTTACATCAGCACCCTTGCTAATTAGAAATTCAATGGTATCTCCATCTCCGCCAGCTGCAGCTTCTGACAATGGGGTATTGTTGTTGGCATCTTCGCATTCCACAAGTGCCATTTGATGTCTTATGATTTGAAGTTCAAGGGCAGGTCCAGTTGATTTTAGATTCTGAATGTCATATTTCTTTGCCTTCAAAAGAAACATCTTGACGGTAAAGCACTCAAGTAAGGAAGCAGAATTTTGGATTATTGTAACATAACTTTATTAAAATTTCAAAATAATTTCTTTCACTTGAATTATTATTTTATAACTTTGATGTGCTACTTGTCAAACCTATAACTTAAACTTGAAATTATTAAATGAATTGAAAATTATGTGGAGAAATCTGATCAATTTGGATCTTAAATATCAGATCCATTTGGAGGAATACAAAACATCCCATTTTGTGCTGACTTATGTAGTTCTCTTTACCTGGAATCATAGTTAAGAATTTTTGATTTTTGAAAATGCTTCCATGATGCTTCCAAATATATTTGAGATTTTTAGAACTTTCGTTCCTGCCACTTCAAATGTATTATTAAAATTATTTCATTATCAAGTCTTCAATATTTTATACCTGATCCAAGACATTTACAATTGTTTCTTTGTCTCCATCAAAAGCAGCCTCAAGAATGACTTTCTTTCTTTTATTCTCTTCCTTTTTTCTTTTCCTCTCCTCTTCTTCTTTTAGCCTTTCTCTTTCAGCTTCTTCTCTTTCTCTCTTGACAATTTCAAGCCAAGCCTGTAAAAATATAATTTTAAATTTCACTGTGAAATTAAAACCAGATTTAAGTGAGTAAATTATTGTTCAAACTTATCATTTCAAGAAATGAAGAATTTGAAATTATTGTAAATAATGATAGGGCTCTCTAGATATCTTCATCTGACACTGGACAAGATGACACTGGACAAGATACTAAATAGAAATTTTATCCATTCTACAGAAAAGTCTGGATCGAGTTGTATTTTTGTATCTTTCATTCAAAAAGTACAATTGAGCTTCTATCACTGTTGAGCACAATTACAAAATTTGTCAGATTTCTACAAAATGAATAAAAAAATTTGCTTGATCCAGACTCTTCTGTAATCGCTAGAAGGTATATTGCTAGGATAAAATTTGAATAAAAAGAACCAGAGGGTGAAATATTTTAGCCATTTTTCCAGTCATCCTAAACAAAAGCATTTATTGCTGAGAACTCTTTGAAGGTATTTGGTCTACTAATTCAGACTTTAATTTTACAAAGCATTGATAATTACAGAATCTAGAAGTCATATTTTGGACCAAACCATTCTTTATCAGATTTAAAAATATCATGAAAGTTTTCCTGATGATATTAATAAATTTTGGGAAAGAAGGCAATTGTTTTGAAACACTAGCTACCTTCTAGAATTTATTTTAATTTTCTCAAAAGTATAACATGCTACGCAACCTCTCTTTGTAATTTTTCAATCATTTCTTCATACTGTTCTTTTTCCAATTTCTTCTTTTCTACAAATTTCTTTGCAAATAGTTTTCTGAAATGACTTTGCAACTTGATAGCAGCTTTGTCTTCTTTAGTAAGAGGAACTTTTTTGCTCGAGGGTTTCTTATTTTCTGCAGCTCTAGTGGGAGATTTTCTTGGTGCAGATTTCTGTGTTGTGGTATTCTTTCCTTTTGTGGGTGATGGTTTTGAAATTGGTTTTTGCGGGCTTTGAGTTGCAGTGGGCCTAGTCGAGGTTGGCTTTGACTGGCTCGCCGTAGATTTGCTACCAGGCTTTGCTCCAGCCACGGCCTTCTTCGGAGGCATCTTCTTGAAACCTTTAGCTCCTCTATTTCTGCACTTAAATTCCTGAGGATTAATTTGATTTCATGTTTCAGGCCGTTTCATGCAGAACTCAGTGATAAAAACACGATTGTGCTTTGCTTCTTCTCCAATAATGGTGCATAGCCACCTTATGAGTATACCACCTTTAGGAGACAGGAAGAATCACCATGACAACCGGAAAATGGCGGCAAATATGAAAATTTATGGCGGGAAATGTGAATCATTCTTCATGCAAATAAATTGCTAACTGAAAGAACTTCGAAAGACATTTTCATTACACCATAGAGCCTCACTCACACAGCTTATTTATTGAAGCAAATCCACCAATTTGAAAAAAGTCTGCTAAATATTTTTCATTTTCAGGTGTGTACACTTTCATTTAAGTCTCATTCACATTATTTTAGATTGATTGAAGTATGCAAGACTTTCATTAAATTCTATGATTGGTAAGAAATTAAATACGGTAAAAACTCGCACATAAGAACCTATGTTTTTAAAACCAGCCCGTTTAGGTTCTTATTTATGTGGGGGTATTACAAAATCAGGGTGTAGGTTCTTATCACGGGGTACACGTTCTTAATCTTAAATATGAAAAACTTTATATCAACTGCAAATGCTGCGCTATATCTTCATAACTAATGTACAATATAACTTGCAGAATATGGAAAATTAAAACTCAGTTATCTATATATATACTGTACCTGTGAGCCAATTGAAAGAGACTTTCCCTATACTAGTATTGTTAAAGTTAAAAACCAATTTTGTTTTTTCATTTTTGTGTGTAAACCAAAATCTTTTAATAAGAACCTCAACAAAAAATCAGGGTGGCAAGGTTCTTATATATAGGGCTAGAAATCCCAAATTTCAGGCTGCAGGTTATTAATAAACGAAGGTTCTTATGTGCGGGTTTTTACTGTACCGCAGAACCAACAGATAATGTTAACTGTGTGATCCACACTCCCCATAATGAACTGTGAAGAACTAGAACCGTGAAGAACATAGTGTGTAAAGTTCATGTTCATTGTTCACCTAGGATTGCACTTCCATCCAAACATGCCATATAAAACAATTTTCCAAACTAAATCAAACTTTTGTAAGTTGTTCTGTATATATAGGAAATCAGGAACACAGTCCTTGTTTATGAGAAGGAGCAAACAGAAATACACAGCAAGATAATATATAATACTTTTTATACATTAAAGCAAATAACTATTCACAAAATATACAGAAAATAAAAGTGTCAAACGACTGAAACAATTTAAATCAAAAGATTTGTGATTTAAAACATAATTTAAACTAAAAGATCTTAAGTGATACCATGTTAAGGTAATTCTGCCTTCTGCTCCAGTGAGTTTCCATTTTGCAAAACAACCCACTGGAGCAGAAAGCAGAGTTACATTAGGTATTCTATTATTCACAACTTTCTGTCGAGTTACCCCATAGCAAAGATATACTGTCTCCAAACCTGTAAGACATGATTTGAAACTGACTTCCTGCTCCTAAACATCTTTGTTGTTGGGCCCTCTCAATCACCTGGTGTAAAGAAATTAGCGAGTACGAAACTTGGATTTCACTAATTTCACAACGTATGCCTGGTTCCAGGTAGCTTGACTCATCCTATCCAAAGATTTGCCAAAAGCAAACTTCCCCTTACTAAGCTTGGTGCAAATCATTCCCCACATATCTTTGTACTGTGATACATAATTTGACGATTTAAAAGTCTTCTTCTAGCGTGAATGTGAATGAGCTACTGTCTTGCTTGTTACATTTGTCCATAACGCCACTTTTCTGGTATTCTGCAACTTTGCGTTCAAAGAAGTTTGTCTTGCCAGCTAATGAGATGTTTTCCATGAAGTCAAATGGGTTGGTTACATTGTAATGCTAAAGAAAATAAATTAGCTTATTAAAATACACATCTTTGAAATGTATTTATTAATTCATACAAAATGCGACATCAATTTCAGCCTACAGTCACAGTAGGGTTCACTATGAGAATTTTGCAACAATCAGAAATATGAAAATTTTATGATCATAAATATACCTAAGATTTAAAATTTGTTTCAGTAGCATGTCGGTCATCATATGCAGAGCATAAGACTGGGGCGACAAATACGTCATCATCAGCAAATTTACATGTTTGACTTTGCAAGGCGTCAACCAGGAGATTGACAATGGTGGAAAGTTTGTTTCTGCAAATCCCTTTATGTATGCACCTTGATTTCCAATTAGTCCATTGGTCATTTCGGTTGCTCGAGAACATGATTGGAAATCAGATTTTGCCAAACATTGTCAAATAAAAATTAAAGAATGCTCACCTTGTTGCAACCAAGTTCGACCAAAAGTCTGTCTGCAACAAATTCAATGTATTGTGCCATTAGTCCACAGTTCATTCCGATCAGATCAACTGATAGCGCCTCTGTCAGGAATTCTTTTTCGATGCTGACTGCGTCCGTTATTATTTCCTTTACTTTCTTCTCTGATGGTTTGTTATTCAAATGTTTGAAGAGCAGACAGGCAAAGTCACAATGGAGACCTTCATCACGACTGATCAGTTCATTGGAAAATGTTAAACCATGCATGAGATTCCTGGGGAAATAAGAATGGCTTTGTTGATAGCAGTACAAACTGAAATCTTTCAGAAATTTCTGGACACCAAAATATTACATATGGCCAATTATAGCATCTCTTTTTAAGAACTATATTTCTAAAACATGGTCCACCACACTTAACTTGCAGTTTTCATTGCAAACCATTGCAATTCTTCACCTAATCAACTAAAGACACATGTGGATTTAGTGCTACTTCAGGGTGCGAAATGAACTATATGGAGATATGAATTTGGAAATCTTGCCATATATTCTTTCTTGGCAAATAACTCAAATTGCTGGATCTTCTACCATTGTGACAGCTTTCAAGTTTCCATTTCATAGCTTAGATTCTACACCACTAGAAGAATGCCTCACTCTCATACAAGATATACCAAATCAAGTGTCCCTTGTAAAAACTTAAAACGATCTGAAATACATACCTCTTTTTGATCCAGAAGATGGCTGCAAAGGAGCCAGAAAAGAAAATTCCTTCAACTGCAGCAAATGCAACAATTCTTTCGGCAAATGAAGCTTTATCAGGGTTTATCCAATTTAGAGCCCAATATGCTTTCTTTTGTATACATGGCATGGTTTCAATTGCTCTGAAAAGTTGATCTTGTTCAACTGGGTCCTTGATGTAAGTGTCTATCAATAAACTGTACATTTCAGAGTGGATGTTTTCGATCGCAATTTGAAAGCCATAGAAACACCTGGCCTCTGCAACTTGCACCTCTTGACTGAAGCATTCAACAAGGTTTTCATTCACAATACCATCACTTGCAGCAAAGAAAGCCAAAATATGAGAGATGAACTTCCTTTCATTTTGCTGCAAATTAAAAGGCCCACTATGAAAACTTTGCAACAACCAGAAATATGAAAATTTTATGATCATAAATATACTTAAGATTTCAAATTTGCTTCAGTAGCATGTCGGTCATCATATGCAGAGCATAAGACTGGGGCGACAAATACGTCATCATCGGCAAATTTACATGTTTGACCTTGCATGGCGTCAACCAGGAGATTGACAATGGTGGAAAGTTTGTTTCTGCACACCCCTTTATGTCTGCATGCCATGCCACAACGATGAATTGAAGAGGAAGGCTTTCTTGTGTATCTAATTATCACATCATTTTCAAACGTACATATATAACCACCATACCCAAATTCAAAGTGTTGCCACAACCAATTTTGTAATCACAAGACCTGGACAATAGATCAAAATTAAATTCTTTAAAAGTAACTTACGTTAAGTTTCTCCCAATCTGCTACATCATGAGATAAATCAACTTCTTCGGCTGTCCAGAATGAGGCTAAAATTGAAACGAGAACTTAAGTTAAGATTGCCACTTTGAGTGTAAACTTTACCGATTTTGTACGCAAGTGTCCTAACTTTTTGGAAAACCCCTACACCTTTGTTGTCATACCCTTCAAAATAATATAATTTCAAGGAATTTCATGCTCCAGACCAATATTTGAGATATTTGCAAAAAGTATAGCCATGTTATTTTCTACTTTGTCGCAAGTGCTGGGCATTATTGGCCTGCTGGCTTTGGACAATCATAGATTTGCAAAGGATTTAAAATTTGCTTCAGTAGCATGTTGGTCATCATATGCTGAGCATAAGACTGGGGCGACAAATACGTCATCACCAGCAAATTTACATGTTTGACTTCGCACGGCTTCAAGCAGGGCATCGACCATGGTGGAAGGTTTTTTCTGCACATCCAAGACTTTGTCTGCATGCCATGCCAGAACGATGAAGTGAATCCTTGGAAAACCCCTACATGGTGTCATAGCCATTAGAATAAATATAATTTCAAGGAATTTCGGAGCAATAGACGATTACGGAAAAGATGGTGCCAGGGGGCATTTGACCAAGATGCATTGTGTTCTATAATGGAATCAACAGTGATTCTATAGAAATTCTATCATTAAACGCAATGCATCTTTGGTCAAATTCCCCCCAACGCAATCTTTTCCATAATCGTCTTTTATAGAATGCAAGGCCCACTTCTTAAATGAACAGCAAATATCACAGTGGGGCCTGTTGGCATTGGACAATCCAAATCTGCCACGAGATCTGGCATGCACTAAAATCAGCTGATCCTTTTATTGAAATCATTTTTGATTCGCTTAAGTGGAAACTCGTCAGATCAACAGAGGCAAATTTAATTTACAAACTTTTTTAACAACGTCGTCGTAATTCATACTTCAACAAATGGTTTGAAAGGGATGAAGGGCCTAAGTAAGTAGGAAGGCAAAACATGGATGCATTGCAAACAAAACAAGTTCTTACCCTCAGCTTTTTTGTAAAACTGCCAAATATCATGATATTTAATTGGGAATATAACGAATCGTCTTGGGTTTTCTTTGAGAAGTGGTTCGTCTTGGTCGTTGAATTTAGTTATTTTCTTTGGTTTCTGCTGCAATGAAAAACGTCTCATGTTATACAACTGTCAAGAAATTTGGCGCGTTGAGAATAATGGCCTGTCATGAAGACCAGCAAGTCTGTGGGGTAATATGTAGTTGACCCCCTGATCCATCAATAACGCATGCGCAGGAGCGATAAACCAGCTAAAGTGAAATATGACGCATGCGTTATCGATGCTTCAGGGGGTTGACTATTAAAACCATATACTTCCCGGTCCTGGACCATTCTGAATTTTGGCGCGTTTAGGCCCAACGGTCAAACTGCTTCAAACGTTTTTCTCGACACAACCCAAAAACCCAGATAAAACTCGCATTTTATAACGCAATAACATTCAATGGACAGACGCGATTCTTTCTTGGGGAGCAGTATTATTAATATTAATAATAAAAAACGCTTCACTTGTGCATCGAATTTCTATGCATTTCATGAAATTATCAATCAACTGAAATTTCGCGGGCGGCCTTTTGTGGGCTTGGCCAAACCTGCCCTCCTTGCCACCTGTTTCCATTACGTTCTTTGACCAGTTGAGGAATTTCAAGATATTTCATGAATGATTTAGTTTACAAGCTGTTTAGCTAACCCCAAATAAATTAAACAGGCTGTTACGTTTAGCACGCTCGAGCTGAAACAATTTTTAAGCAAGCAACCTGGTGAGATGGATAGATAAGTCGGTCACGCAAAATTTGGCGCCAAATAATTATTTTACATATTGCCTCTAGAACTGCCCTGAAATTTTTATCTGTGCATTTGTTCCACACTGTAGATAATTCGGCATTTAAATAACANTTTTAAGCAAGCAACCTGGTGAGATGGATAGATAAGTCGGTCACGCAAAATTTGGCGCCAAATAATTATTTTACATATTGCCTCTAGAAACTGCCCTAAAATTTTTATCTGTGCATTTATTCTGTAGATAATTCGGCACTGTAGATAATTCGGCATTTAAATAACAGTCTCCATTTGATTAAAACTGAAGATAGGCTGAAAGAGAGAGCCAAATTTTGTCATGCAAGGCCGCACCTTTTAAAAATTTGTTGGTTTGGCGGTTGACTGAGAGAACGAAACGTGGCTGTTGCAGGGAGAACCCTACAGAGAAAACCCTACCAGTTTTACTCAATATTTCAGCGGCATACGAAGTTTCTTAGAGATGAATATAAGCAGGAATTCTTTAACAGCAAAGTTTCAACACTAAACAAAGATTTAATTCCGTTCATACTAACCTCGAGTTTAATTTCTTTCTTGTTTCGTACATTTTCTTTCATGGCCACGATTCGTTCTTGAGTACTGACCGGGCTGTTGTTGAATCGGTTGGTGATATCTCCAAGCATTTTGGCGATGAAGGATTTCGATTAAAAGTGATCTTCGAAAGCTGTTTGGTTTGCGTGAGAGAATAGCTAGAGAGTTACTAGAGGAAGAAGCAGCAGGCAGGAGTCAGGCAGGCAGAAGTTGCTCTGAAATTTTTAATCAAACGCGGCTAAATATGGCGGGAAATTTGTGAATTTTAGTCGAACACCATTGGTCAATCGAGAACAGCTTCTTGTAATTCGAATATCGATTGTTTGTAGACACGCAACATATAAAATCCTGCAATCTGATTGGCTGATTCAAACTGTAGGAATCCCGAAAGTAATGCTTCTTTGTTTATGAAAGGACATCCCCCTTTTGTTGGCAGCTGTCCCGCTGGAATTTCATTGTCTCATCGAATGGGTCACGCAGAGACCAGCTGAGACAAGTCCGCGCCAAATTTCAGTGGTTCAAAACAGGGATTCAAAATTACAGATTTAAATTTTGGCGGGAAATTACATAAGAATTTGTCTACTTTGCTGTTGTTGTCTTTGTTTGGTTATGTTACACACGAAAACTTCTACGGATCCTTACTACTCCTACGGATCCTTCTCATCTTTTTTGTTGTTGTTGCAAAAAAAAGAGGGTGGGTGGGACAAGCGAAAAACAGTCCCAGCGCGATTTCCAGATGCTTTCAGTCTCAGTTTTGAAGTCGAATGGCGAGTAAACATGAATATTGAGACGAATCCAAAACCCATGCCACACGGTTTGCAAGACGATGGGAACTATAGAAACCGAAGTCCCTAAACAGTATTTGATTTCGTTCATATGGCTATTATGGCCACTATTCAAGTTTCACGACAATATTTAACTATGACTAATTGAAATAAAGTTTTAAGATTATTGAGAACACTAGGGGTAAAAAGACCTTCCNGAGGGTGGGTGGGACAAGCGAAAAACAGTCCCAGCGCGATTTCCAGATGCTTTCAGTCTCAGTTTTGAAGTCGAATGGCGAGTAAACATGAATATTGAGACGAATCCAAAACCCATGCCACACGGTTTGCAAGACGATGGGAACTACAGTAAGGCCCCGCATTTAAGAAACCAATTTTTCACACCTTAGCCTAAAGTGTTTCTTATGTCTGTGGTACTTTTTCATTTTTTAGGCTAAAAGTTTCTTAAGTTTCTTATTTCTTTTCTGGAAAGTCCTGGAAAAATAGGCTACAACAGAATGGGATTATTTATAGATATATTAGCCCTATGTGTATGTCATCAATGATTGTCAAGAAAATAAAATAATCCCATTCTGATAAAATGATAAAATAATGCCACAAGGCATAGAAAACTACACTTTTAGAGAGAACTTCTGTATAGAACTGTAAAGATTGTTTTTTGTTGTTTTTAAAGATCTCTTAAGAATTTTGTTCCATTTCTATTTTATCAACCAAAATACAAGAAACTTTATATTTGGTATGATCCTCAAGTGTTTCTTATAAGTAGGGAGACTAATTATTTTTCAGTAGCCTACAAGTTTCTTTTAAGTGGTTTCTTAAATGCGGGGCCTTACTGTATAGAAACCGAAGTCCCTAAACAGTATTTGATTTCGTTCATATGGCTATTATGGCCACTATTCAAGTTTCACGACAATATTTAACTATGACTAATTGAAATAAAGTTTTAAGATTTTTGAGAACACTAGGGGTAAAAAGACCTTCCCCGAAGGATGCCAAAGGGAAAACTTTTTCACAAATGACCTATGAAACGTCTCAAAATTTTATCCTCAACACTCTTTAGCCGACTAAAATTCTATTTTGTAATAAACAATATCAGGCGATTTTTATGACTTTTGTAAAAAATTTGGGAACACTACCATTAGGATTTGTTTCTCAGAAACCTTGGAAATTCGAAGTCAGTCATGCCGTCCTGGTAGCGTTCCAAAATGTTTTGCCCTTACAATTTCGTTCAAAACGTTACCATCTAGCTACAGTTTGCAAATTCCCAATATCTGAAGACACTATGTGCTGACCTTTTCGTCTCACTCTGGTCACAGCAAATTGCAAGGTGAGACCCATAGCTCGTGAACGCCCTCTACAAAAAGAGTTTCTTTCCATTTCAATTTTTTGTTATTCTTAATTCAGTTTTTACAGGCTAGATTCCAAGAATAGAATCAAACTTTCCGCTGTTTTTAGCTTGCAAGATATTTGATGTTTTGTCATAGTCATAAGAAAAGTAACTTGTCAGTTGACACGTGCTGTTCATCACATCTCAGCGAAATATGCTCTACGTACCTGATGTTATACCGACACAAAAATCACTAGACGCCTCCTTAATTTTCAAATTGCATTTCGCTCATATTATGGATACAATCAAGGGAGCAAATCACTCTTCTAAAAAGCTGACAATATTTCTATTCAAACAAACGAATTTTTAGCGATTTGTATGGGGTTTTTCGCCAAAACAAAGGATCTTCGCCAAAGGTGGACGAGACTCTGAGAGTGATTTGCCCCTCGGATTCAAATGAGCTGAAGTTCTTCTCTTTTGGATCTGGTCTGAGGATTTGCTGTGATCGGTGTTAGCGAAATGTAAATAGTTAATGCTTTCATGTTTCTCATAATGCAATTACATCAAGAACCAGCCACGAAAAACAATGTTTTTAAATCAGTGTGAAGCTGGGCTTCCGAAAATGCCACAGAACGTACATTTCTTTATCAGGTGAGCAGTCACTTTCAATCGCTTTCCTCCTGGTTGTTTTTATAAGAATTTTCACAACAAGCAGCCTTCGATTTCTAATATTCAGTTTCTTTTTGGTAGGTTCTTGCTTATATCAACAACGTAGCCATGAGAAAATTACAAAAGAACGAACATTTTGAAAGAGAGAGTTTTTATAATTTCATTTATTCGTAGCTTGGAAATTCGAATTGAACATCTTTTCCTGTTAGTTTTTTGTAAACTCCGGAGAACGTCTCAATCTATGAAGAAATGAATACATTACGGTAAATAAAACATTACAATGTAAATCAAAAGGTTGAAATCTAAATGATTCTAAAATAAGTCGCCTGGAAGTGAAATTCTTCAGATGTATTTTTTCGAATCAATTTTTGCAATGTATTTTATAGGGTCTGCAGCGGTACAATATGTAGGCTGGGGGTAAAACGGGTAATGTTGATGGCACAAAAACAGTAAAAACATTCATAACATCAAAGATGTTATTTCCAAAAACTGTAAATAGATCAAATCTGTGAATCAAAATTTTTAACAAATTTATAAGCATTTATTGCCTTGCCTTTTTTACCCCAAGGTTGCCAATTTTACCACTGTAGGCCCTACCATCAATTTCAAAGATTTCAAACCTATTATACATACATTATACATATCATAAGGACAGCTTCAGAAATGTGTTTGTCACTCATCAGATGCGAGTTGCATAAGACTGGGGCGACAATTTCAGTCATCATGAGCATATTTTGCTTGTTCTAAGCATGGCAATAAACGAAGTGAAGGAGAACCAAACTACTTCCCAGTCCAGTGTCCAGTAAGGGACCATCGACATTTGACTTTCATATTTTTAGCAGCATATGGCCATTAACTTGAGACCCCCTCCCTCCCTCACCCTTTAGTGGCCATGTCCTAAATCTTAGTAGAAAGAAAGCATGGTCTAGCATACTAAGGCCCAGGCTATGGCGAGCCTGCTAAGTCTCGCTAGGTCATCTCAATATGAATTGAAAGTGAGGATGATGCTTCATGAATCACAAGAATAACCAATGTATGACCTTCAAAAACTTCAGTGTTATGATAAACAAAACTTCTAACCTAAAAATTACGCTGCAGAGATTGTCCTCCTTTCTTATTTTAATTCCTGTTCCTAACAAAAGAGCTATATTTGTCTGTTGAAAGAAAATAAAATGGACTCTGGCCTTTGACCAAAGAAAAGTCTTTGTTGTATGACATGTGCAAAGTCTCATGGGAAGGAAATTGAATCACATGACCAAATGTTTTGCTTCCAAGGAATCACAAACCAAAACCACATGTGATGTCAGACAATAGGTTCTCTAGCAAAAAAATTAAAAATCGAATGTCAACTGCCCCTAATAGTATAATCATAATCATGCATAAATCTTTTGCAAACTCACCTTATGTTCCACGTTTGTCTGCTGGCTTTTGTCAAGATGACTAAAATACAAAAAATATGCACAATAAGGATACATCATTTCAAGAATGATTGACAACCAAAAATTGCATATTTTTTCACTGTGCTAAGAAAGCCTTATACATAACTACAGCTTTTGCAAAAAGCACTCCCACCTGCAATCTTTGTTCGAAACAAGTTTGTTGGTTGATGATGGGTATTAGTGTTAGATTTGGTGTATACAAAAGGTGGTAGTATGGCATTTCGCTTTAGAGGCAACAGAGGGGACCAAATTGTTCATGAATAAATGTGCAAAATTTGCTTCAGTAGCACGTCAGTCATCAAATGCTGAGCATAAGACTGGGGCGACAAATACATCATCATCAGCAAATTATGCTCCCTCATATTCCTCTCTATTTTTGCAGCTTACTTAAAGTAAATGAACGGAGATATAGCGATCTAGTCTAAACATAGCACAAAAGAACGGCACGCGCCACTTATGTTCCTATTGTTTTCATCGATCGAAAACATCGAATACAATAGGTTCTATTTACATGGACCCAGTCCCCCTAGCTAAGTTGCCTTTTAACCCCGTTGATTTACTTTAATGATCCAAGAAATCTTAGAAATGAAAGGAATAAAGAGCACATGTATGAAGCTATACTCCTTGGACAATCTTTGCGCAGTACAGAACTTGAAAATCATGTTGAATAACAGAACAGAGCCACTGCTTCACATTTTCATCTGGTCACAGCAAATTGTCACATTCTTCATAAATACTCCTTTTCAACTTTTTTAAATACTCCCTTATTCTTCAAGTATAACAAATTTTCAGTAAAGAAAAGCCTAAAGTAAAAGTAAATGTTTGTAAAATGGACTGACAATCTAAATTTACTTACATTTTGGTCATCCTTGAGCCATCAAGCTTTATCCTGATTCTTTTACCAACAATTTCACTTGGGTAAACAAGATCATCCAGGATGCTGTCATGTACTGCTGTCAGTGTTCGACTAAAGAGAGATAACTTTGTTTAGCTTGTAACTAAAGCTAAGGCAGGAATTAGTTTACTTCCCGTATGCATCAACGATACAGTGAGAGGATGTTATTGTGGTATTGTGATTACTAAATCTCTTATTTATGATGAGCTGCCTCAGTTGGCAAACAGTTGTGGGAAAGTCTGTCTGTCTTGGTTATTGACATGTTGCAGTTTGCGAATGAATTCATACAACATGGCCTAACTTGTTTCTTATTTATTCAAGTTCATTCTGAATTTGAAACACTAAACACAACAGTTGTGAAGTTAAATAATTTGGGCTGGCCACAACAACACTATCTCAAGGGGTATCAAAAGGCTACAGGATTCCAGGAATCTTTGGTCTGGAGATTGGACAAGGAAAGGGTTAGATAAGGAATACCATAAAAGCTCTATTAAGCCCCTGGGGGGCTTATTCAATTTTGGAGACTCCAGAGGGGGGGGGCTTATTCACAAAGTCATATGACAAGGCTATAAACGATAGCGTTTAGGTCTTTTACCTCATATTTTTCGGAGTCAACATACACTTTCATGAGTCAAATGTACACAAATTCAATGCAGTTTTAATCCCAAACCATATCAAAATTAACATCCAAACTTGTTTTCTCTACTGAAAGGAAAATCTTCAGTATCCTATTGCATTTGATATAAAAGGGGGGGGCTTAATAGAGAGGGGGGCTTATTTATAATTTTGACTCAGAAGGGAGGGGTTTATTAGAGAGGGGAGCTTAAGAGAGGGGGCTAAATAGAGCTTTTACGGTATTTTAACAATTTGAATAAATATGATAACTAATTTCCCAACTGCTTCAGAATAAATAAGTCACTCATCAAATGCTAAGCATAAGACTGGGGCGACAATTCTAATCATCATTAGCATTCAACCTTTTACCAGACTGGAAAAGTTGCTGTGCGCTCGGTAGATCTACAGTTCACAATGTGAAGGTCAAGTACGCATCTTGCAAATTCCAAGGGCACAAAAATTGAGTGGTATTGTTTGTTCAATTCTGCTATTGCTCTAATTAATAATCCTTCTGTTTTGGCACTGCGCACTTCAATTCAATGCATGCAAATGTTTGTGCACAGATACAGACAGCAAACTTTGCAGGACCTTAACCTCACATAGAATATCTGTTTCTGAAAGAAACAACAGAAAAATCTTAACCCAATGCCAGACTGCAAAGTTTGCAAAGTGCGCACGGAAGATGCGCGCCTCGCTATTCTTTTAAAACAATAACTCTACTGTTCTTCCTTCGTGATACTTAAAATTGCGCGCTGAACATCTTCCGCGCGCGCAACATAAAATGCAGTCTGGACCCAATGCAGATCGTGTACCAAAAAAGAGCTTATTATGATTGTTTATAATTATTATGCTTTTAAATGCCAAATGACTGCCTGGGTTCAAACTGTTATCACAAGCAAATGTCCTTTCATACCTCCTAGGCCTCATCTGCTTCTGATTTCGTGTTTTTCGAGATGGCTTTGGTAAAATTCTTCTCTGCAAAGATAAACCAGAACATTAACAAATACTTTTCTCTATGCTATATAATTTCACACCTTAAGGCAATACAGAAGAAAGGTTTTGGATGAATAGATAAGAAAAAGTTCCTTCTTGTCTTAGAAAATTACTCTTGATTCATACAGTATCTTCAGATTAAGAGTCACTCATCAAATACATAGAGCATAAGACTGGGGCGACATTTCATCATCATTAGCAAATAAACTGAGAATCATTATNTCTGGACCCAATGCAGATCGTGTACCAAAAAAGAGCTTATTATGATTGTTTATAATTATTATGCTTTTAAATGCCAAATGACTGCCTGGGTTCAAACTGTTATCACAAGCTAATGTCATTTCATACCTCCTAGGCCTCATCTGCTTCTGATTTCGTGTTTTTCGAGATGGCTTTGGTAAAATTCTTCTCTGCAAAGATAAACCAGAACATTAACAAATACTTTTCTCTATGCTATATAATTTCACACCTTAAGGCAATACAGAAGAAAGGTTTTGGATGAATAGATAAGAAAAAGTTCCTTCTTGTCTTAGAAAATTACTCTTGATTCATACAGTATCTTCAGATTAAGAGTCACTCATCAAATACATAGAGCATAAGACTGGGGCGACATTTCATCATCATTAGCAAATAAACTGAGAATCATTATCCCCCTTTCAGCTCCTTCAATGACAAAGAAAACCCAATTTGAAATTACTCTTTCTACATTTAAATCCAAATACACAGAAAACCAAAGAAAAGGACTGTTGATTTGTTTTTGTTCATAGAATCCAAGATTAATAGTCCATTTTCCAATGCAACAATTGAAACAAATTGGAGACAAATTTACCTGAGCTACAACTACAACATGCTTTCCAGAGAATTTTTTCTCCAATTCTCGAACAAGTCTGACCTGCAAGAAAGAAATTATCCAACTTAAATTCCCTGGCTGAAACAGTTCTGATAGAAACTAAGAAGTTGACCCTGCAAAGCAGGAATTTGCGTATCTCTTAAAAAAGTCAGGGAAATAATTGTGTAAAACTTAATGTACATTTTAACCAATCAATTATATTAGCTTCTAAAATCCACCAAAACATGCAACTTCTGTTTCACTCAACAAATCTATCAAGCATTCTCGCATAACAAATTTTCAAAATTCATTCTCATCACAGAAAGGGCAATAAAATTATCAATTATTTGTTTGCATAAGTTTCAACAATGGGATCATAAAGAAAGATCACATTGGGCGACAAAGGTAATTTTTCTTGCATGCTTCCTTATCTGTCAACAATAAATGTATGTTGAAGAGTTTTATCATGCATATGTTCATGTCAAGGTGCACCTGGTAGGTAGTAAATCTACTTAAAATTCATCAGCATGCAATAAAATCAAAATAGAATTAGCAGAAGTGGTCTGATACCAACCTGAATTTTCTGGAAGCTTCTCAGTTGTGGGACTGGTACAAAAATAATGACAATTTTTCTGCCAACAACTTCTAGCTCCTGCAAAAAGTATTTTCACCATGTACAAATTCTAGAATGATACATCAACGCATGATAATTGGTAGTGTTGCTGCAAAACAAATCTACTTACATTTCAGTCTCATAACAGAAAGGGCAATAAAATCATCAATTATTTGTTTGCATAAGTTTCAACAATGGGATCATAAAGAAAGATCACATTGAGCGACAAATGCAATTTTTTCTTGCATGCTTCCTTATCTGTCAACAATAAATGTATGTTGACAGGGAGTTTTGTCATGCATATGTCATCTTTAAAGTGCATGAACAGAAATAAATGGAATGAATCTATAAATAGGACAAATAAAATGCCTATGCACCCTAAGTTTCTTTAGATGACCACTATCCACAAAAGTGCCGTAACCATCAAACACAATTTTTTACAAATTTTAGACTTGCATATATATATATATAGGAGTTAGCTATTTATCTCCATCCACTAACTTTGACTTGATATTGTACTGCTGCTGCTTCCAGAGGGTCATATGACTCCCCTGAAATCTCCTACAATCTCTACAGAAGTCCTTCTGTCTTCAAGAAATCCCAGCTGATTAAACGTTCTTTTCTTAGCATTGGCACTAAATATTGATTGTATTTCCTCCCCAGGCCCAACTTTGCAGAGAACAGAAAAGAAATTCCTAACTCAGAACAATGTAATACATACCTTGGCACCACTGATGTATAATTCTCTGAGATTGGCTTTCAGATCAGAGTTCATCTCAAGCTCAAAAATGGCCTAGTAAAGAGACATAAAACTTTAAGGGATTATACCTTGAAACATTCACGCCAGAACGAAAATTTGTATTTTGCACGCAAGTTAAGATGGCCTAAGTACAACCAGGTTGGAATTCTTATACGAACACTGAATATATCTGGGGTGCAGTCAAAATATTTAGAGCGCAAATAACAAATTGGTGCCCATTGTGCAAAGTCAATGGGAATTTGGCTAATTTCTGCTTTAAAACACATAAAAGCGCATTGGAAAGCAGTTTATGTGCGGTCTTAATAAAAAACAAATTCATTTTTGGTCCTCTTTACATATGGCTTGCTATCAAACTTTCCAACCTGAAAGTACTATTTGGGCGGTAGATTTTATAGTTTTTGTGGCTGGAAACAATAGATTGATGATATAATCTTTTGTCTATTGACCATTGCGCTGGCGATATTCAAAAGTGCAAGAGTTTCTGTGGATTATCCAGAGTGCAATCTGCAAACTTTCCAGTCTGGCTAGAGGCCTTCCCTTTTCCTATTCTAATTGCATCAGGATAAAATCAAGACTGTGGCTATATTTACAGCCCCTTAAACAGTGGCGGACATTTTGCCAAATATTGGAGGGGGCAAAGTTATTGCTTCGGTTAAAAATCATTGTTTATTTCTATTGTTTTCAAACAAAAGTGCATTGTTCTTCCCAACATTGGGAGTGACTGCACCTCCTCGCCCCCCTCCCTCCTAGTGTCCGCCACTGCGCTTAAACGAACCTTAATTTCTATTTTTCCCCAAACTATTTATTGTTTGATTCAAATTTAGAATGAAACAACAAACAGAGCCATCTTTTATGTGAAGGTGTTGGTGAAGGTGTTGTGGCGCAGTGGTGTAATCGTCTGACTTTGCAAAAAACACTCCCACCTGCAATCTTTGTTCGAAACAAGTTTGTTGGTTGATGATGGGTATTAGTGTTAGATTTGGTGTATACAAAAGGTGGCAGTATGGCATTTCGCTTTAGAGGCAACAGAGGGGACCAAATTTTTCATGAATAAATGTGCAAAATTTGCTTCAGTAGCACGTCAGTCATCAAATGCTGAGCATAAGACTGGGGCGACAAATACATCATCATCAGCAAATTATGCTCCCTCATATTCCTCTCTATTTTTGCAGCTTACTTAATGATNCACTTGATCAAATCTTACAGAAATTTCTCACACCGAACAATGCAAAATTACAGTTTTTCACGGGTATCGGATGTCGTCTGCACTTGTATTGCCATGGGATTGAAAATCTTTAGTATTTCTTTAAGAATTCATTTTCTATAACGCGGGAGAGAGATTAAATGCTCTTGCATCTTGTTCTATGCGGGAGATTTCGTACGATTTGATCGAGTGTTTTAGGCCTGTTTTCAGCCATTTCGCATCAAACGAATTTTCGTAAAGTTGAATTTATCTATGTTTTCTCTGCTGATAAAAACACGAGAAAATCACAAAAATACTTCAGTCTTTCAGCTATCAGCCAAAATTAAATTCATTCAAATCCATGTAGTACTCTAGGTACTACGATTTTTCAAACGTGGATAGTTTTTTTTGGCGCACCCGGTATTATATTATATTATTAATATTAATAATGTATAATAATATTTGTTATTAACAGGCCATTCAGAGCACTTTGAAGCACAGGCAGAATTCAGTTTTGATGCCGCAAATGAAGATGAAGTATCATTCCAAGCTGGAGATGTTTTACGAGTTGCACCAAAACAGAAACAACCTCATGTACGAGGATGGTTGCTAGCTTCTGTTGATGGAAAGATCTCAGGCCTTGTTCCTGCTAATTATGTCAAGGTAACCTTTGATCTGATCAAAATCTTATATTAGCCTTGCTTGCTAACTTTTTAACATGATTTCATTGCAATTCTTATATTGAAATTCATCTGTGAATTTCCAGATGAAGCTGTGATTTCCAACTGACATCTCAACTTAGTAAAATGTAGCATAAAATGAGAACAAAAAAGGGGGAATGAAAATATATCAGGATCCATTTGAGGAAGGGGTCTTTGCTGTGGTGATGCCAGCTGCCAAACACTGAAGAGGGTAAAAGAAAAGTGGGGGCTTGGGGATGAATCCCTTGGGAAAATTTTCACGACCATGCCCTTTTTGTCCTGATGAAATACCTTTTCAATGTCAGGAAACGCCCTTATTTATTGGATAAAAGCTTACTATCCAGCCCCTCTTGCAATACTTTCTCCACAGTCTTAAACGAATTGGAAAACCAACCTTGGAGAGAAGTTGTGGGGAAGATTTTGATTTATCCCCAAGCCCCCCTGTGGCGGTGCTTGTTTTTTATTGATGCAGAAGTGTAAAATATTGTATCTCTTTTTTAATTGCTATATGCAACTTAAAGACCCATTGTCAACCATGATCCTTTGTGCGCCGAATAGAAAGCAAGGCAAAGAGAACCTAGGCCAAAAACGGCTTTCAGAGGATACGAAAGTCGACTTTGGCGCCACTTAGGATCATGGTTGGCAATTGGTCCTCACAAATGTTGCATCATGTTTATTTGTTTGTAAACTGTTTCCAAAATTTTGGCAACATGTTGAACGAGAATGAACATGTTCATTTTGGCAACATCATCGGCGATCTTGAACTAAATCTAGCCAATCAAGGACAGTCTTTTAAGTGAGGGGATTCTTTGAGGTATCTTGATGAATATGTAGTGCAAAATGTGGGATGAATTTGTATGCTCATGTGTATTGTTCTTCATCAACAAATTTGGGGGGAAACATAAGTGTTGAGTCTGGTGTAAAGGCCTTTACATCTTGTTTGTAGATTCTTGGTCGACGAAGGGGTGTGCGGAGAAGAGGACATGACGAGAGAGAATTGCGAATGGAAACAAATAATGTCGCTGAAAATCAAGAAAATTTAACTGAAATTTATAATGAATCTAGTAGCGATGAAGGACAATTGAACCGAACAGAAAGGTGAAATTCAGCTTTATTCCTGACAAAGGTAGCAATTGATTTTTTCTATTTTAATTGTCAACTAATCGATTGATAATTGCTCATCAACTCTCTTACTACGGTGGGGAGTTTGTGGAAGCAAATGGTTTTACAAACAGAAATAACTTATGTTCCGTAGTATTCGATTTTGTAAATGAAGACATTTATATATGATATATCACATCTGTGGAAATTATCTTTAATCTTTATCGGACGGATTTGTTTAAATGGGGAACGTTATAGGCGCATGTTATGTGACGGGTAATAGGGTAGGTTGCGTATACACAACTTTAATATTGTGAATCCCCCCCTCCCCCTTCCGATTCCTATTTGCTGTTGCTATTGCTGGGGAAAAGCTTTGACTTCCTGCGAAGCCATTCCAATGTTTTAAAATGTCAGCTTTCATACATCGCTAGTAGGTACAGCAGTCACAAAACGCAAACAAATTTTTCTTCGACGAAACCACGTTTTCTTTTGAGTACTTAACATCAATTATACAACTTTGAGCATAGAAAACATTCTCACTGCCATGACAATCTCCTTCCTTTCTTTTCATCTACCTTCCCATTTCTTCTTCTCCTGCAATCAGTACATATCATTATGTACTTTTTGCTTCCAAAATTCACACCTCCCTGCGAAGAAATTTCGTGACTTGGTGTATGTTTTCCAGCATTGTTCCCATCATAGGTTGCAAATATTTAAGGTTATTCGTGCAAAAGGTTATTATCCTTTTCTTTCAAATAACTGGCTTGAAAGGAACTTTCATAGGCCCAACCAAAACGAAAAGGGGGAAAGAAGAGCAGTTCAATGTTTTTCAATGAAAATGCGAAACATGCAAAGGGCATCGAAAAGCGTGGATGCTGGAAGTGCAGTGACGAGCAAGGAATGGCAAAACGAAAGACAGATAATGTTCTAATACTTTGCAGTTTCAAGATGGACTGTCATAACGACATGTGAATGCATTTCGGTCTCTCTTGTCGTGAATATTAAGTTAATAAATGTCAAATTAGAAAAAATCAGAATATAAAGCAAGAAAACAGAATACGGAAATGTGAATTTCTTTTTGGCAAAGCAAGAAGCAAGCTGCAAATCAAGATGCTCTGTTTTCTAAAGAACAATTGAATAATTCAAACCAGGAAAGAGGTGAGTTGTGAGTACTTCTTACTTGCATTCATGTTTTTGTGTACACTTTTGTGCACATTGTTATTGCTTACTCCGCTACAGAGCAGGCTCGTGTGTAGTAAGGACTGTAATGTTAACATAAGCAGTAACTGAATTCTTTTTTTACGAGATTCGGTTTTGGTTCTAAGATCTAAAGCTGAAGTCCTATGTAAAGCATTTTTCTTACGCTGGCGGCCTAGCTAAGTCTGAATTCATATTTACATCCCCGTCTAAATGGTCCGGTGAGGTTCAGATGTGTATCAGGGTCCTGGTGATCGAAGACGGTAGTCAGATTTTCGTTAGAGAGCTCCAATTGTGTACTGAGGACAGGATAATTTTTGGTAGGGGGCGCTATCTGTGTAGAAATAGTTTCTCAAATTTTCCACGGGATTTGCGCATTTTTTTTTTTGCAGCCGTGGTTCACTGGTGAGGCATTTCGTACCATGAGATTTACATCATACAAAACGAGACTGGTCGATTCTTAAGGTGTAATTACATTTCTTTGGCATCAATTTCTTGGGGAGATTGCAGCGAGTTTTTTACCGTCAAATTTCCTACCATTTTCAAATTGTGCCGGTATCGTGTGAACGCTAGCTAAAATTTTGCTATCGTCACATTTTTTACCGTTTTCAAAATGCCGGCATCGTGTGAACGTAGTCTAAGTTGACAATTTAACTTCACATCTATTATCAATTTATATGAATCTAATCAATAATTTTAAAGCTACAGGCTTTCACTCGTCTAAACATTTCCGTCTCCCCGAAGTCTTACTTAAGGCTGATTTCCAGTCAGTGGACTTTCCGAGCGGACGGGAATTCTATTGTTTACGAGAAAAAATGTCGCTTTGAATTTGAATAGAAAGTTACGCCTGATTAACCTTTATTGTGTAAATTCCGCCCGCTCGGAAAGTCCACTGACTGGAATTCAGCCTTAAAGGCTGATTTCCAGTCAGCGGAATTTTCCGAGCGGGCGGAATTTTACACAATAAAAGGCTACTCAGGCGTAACTTTTTATTCAAATTCAAAACGTCATTTTCTCTCGTAAACAATATAATTCCCGTCCGCTCGGAAAATTCCACTGACTGGAAACTGGCCTTAAGGCAGCTATGAGGGAGCTTATGCAGCAAAATCGCTCCAAATTTGTTGATGGGAGAACAATCTAATTTTTACTAACTAATTGACCCTTTAACATTTGCCAGTAGAAGTCTGGACAAAGAAACAATACATTTGAAGTGGGTTGTTCTAGAGGGTCTGATTTCCGTTTTCCGTTTAATTTTGTGATGTTTTCCGCCTTACGACTTTGAAATGAGTAAATTTGTGTTCATTGAGCGCATAACTTGTCTGTTATTACTTTTTATTTTGCTCTTCATGTTCCTTATTGAAAATCAAATATCAGACCGTTATTTTCTGTTTTCACTGTCAACCTCATTTTCCGTGCCTTATTTCCTTTGATTTCCATTGTCCGTGCAAGAAATGGTCTATTTCCGTGTTCCGTAATATGGAACACCTCCCACTTTGAAGTTTTGAACGAAGAACTGTCAATTTATGAAAAAGAACAGAAACTAACCAATTTGTGAAACAGTCCAAGAAAAATCAGTTATCTTTCTGAGTATTTTTGTTATCAAATTATTTGATTATGGTTAAGTGTCAACGCAGGCAAATACCAAAACAAGGAAACTCTGTGATTATTAAATGTTTTAGCCATGGCATAGTACTAGTATTGAGCAAAAGGTGTATTGTGGAGATAACATAGTGTGTTGTCTTTCAGTATGTCCTCTCTGTGAAGGGCATGGTAGCTCATTGATCAATTGAAAGCTTTTCTTGTTGAGGGTACCGAGGACCCCTCCTTTGTCTCAATGTATTGTTGAATCTCAAACTAACTACCTCATTCGTCCCCTGTTTCAACTTCGTTATTGAATACCGTTTCAGTCAAGGAGCGAAACTAATACGATTGTAGTGATTCTACTACTGCTGCTATGAGAGACCTATTCGGGTTATGTTCTACCAAAGGATGCCATGCCGTCTGCGCATGTGCACAATTTCCTGTTTTGGTATAACCATGTTTGTATAAGCTTCAGTGATACATAGGCATTTCCAAGAGTTTCGTGAATTGATCAACTTCTAATTGACTGTTGTTTTCCTTTCAGATCAACAAGAAAGGCTGTAAAATGAGATCGATTTTGTTTCTTGCCTTCGTCATAAGCTCTGGTCAATGCTTGAAAGCGCTACGTAACAAAAATGGGTGTAAGTAAACTTCGAATTTTTAGCTTCGTCACAGTTTTCGAATGTAAAGACACCTAGCATTGACACAAGAATTTGGAACAGAAACCAGGCAGTTAGCACCAAGATTTTGAAACTTCTGATCTAGTTACTGGTGCTTGGCCAATCTCTCTACAACTGATGCTATCAATATCTGTTTGTTAACTATTGGTCTAGTTGGATCTCTCTGATCATAGACAAACATGCTCCAATAGTTGAAATGCGTGTTTCTGAAAGTACTGCCCATGGATTGACAAGGATTCCATTCGTACTAGAGACAAGCTAAAAAAATCAGCAGTCAAAAGTAAATCCCCACTTCTTATGGAGTCTTACAAGCAGATCCGTAATAAGGTCACTACCTTAAATATTCAGTGGAAGAAGCAGCATTATACCAATAGGATCTCTGCATGTAAAGGCAACATGAAAGAATCCTGGAAAGCAATAACTTCACAATAGGAGATCAAAGTCTAGTAACATTGGCTGTCTTAAGGAGTCTCGCAACTGAAACTGTCCTGTTTATAATATAAATGAAAAATTTAACCCTTGATCGAATTTAAAAACTATTTAGGGGGGACGCCTTCTTCGGCTCAGCTGGAAGGCCATTCCACAGCTTAGCTAAGTTCGTAGTTTTTTCTTCATAGATCAAAGTTCATAGGTCATAAAATGGTTCGTAATAGACAATAACACTACAGATGGCGGCTCCAAAGACTCTGTTGTGTTTTGCTGCAAAGCATGCTGGTAAAAAGCTCCCTGACGACCACCTAACGACATAAAAGTTTCGGTATGCCGTTTCGACTAGCTAGCTTGAATTCGAATCGACCTTGAAGTCGAATGCAACAAGGTTCGAAAGGAAACCTACTTTCCAAAGTAGAAAAAGGAAAGTTTTGGTTCGAATTGAAGTTTCAATTAAAGATTCGCATGCGCAGTATGGAAAGTATGATATTAATCTCTTATTGTTGTATAGCAAAACCAGCATGATATGCATGGTCAATTGTCTTAATCAAAGGGCAATATACCAACCAATTTGTCACGCAACTATATCTACTTTTGAAGTTTCATGATTTCAGGACTTTAGAGGATTCTTACATGAGGACATTGCCTGCACAAGTTGCTATTGCCCACAATCGTAAACATTTTGACAACAATTTTTGTTGGTAAACCCAGTACGCAGCACTCTCTGACTATTTTCATTGCTATTAAAGACATTGTAATATTTTTATCTTTTCTATTAAGATCTTTACCTCATGGAAACATTCAACAGTAAAAAACTCATCTTTCTCGACGGCCTCTTTGCCATTCACAAGCAAGGCAAGACAACTGATTGTGGTGAGATTAACGGGGCAACAGGGATTTATTTTGCCGAAGCGATGAGATTTGCTGTGAATTGGTGGAATAATCATGAAAAATCTCATTCACATTTTTTTGGGTATACACTTGGTTACCGCATCTATGACACATGTAAATCGACAGTCAGATTGGCAAAAAGTGTTAATGTTATGCTAACAGGCATAATAAGAGACAGCATGGTAAAAAATGCTCATGTTATGGTAAATGGCAGCCAATCCGTTGGAGTTGTTGGTCCACCAACTGCGGAAGAATCAATTTATTTGGCTTTCGCTACCAGCTATCCGAGTCTCGGTGTGATTAGCTACTCGACTTTAAGTTCACGATTCAATGATAGAGCAAAGTATCACAATATTTTTAGTACAGTCCCCGCTGAAGATCTTCAATTGCGCGTTTTAATCGACATTTTGAGGCGCTATAACTGGAAATATATCTCAACGGTAAGCTCGTATGGCACATTCGGTCAAGAAGGAATAGAAGAGCTCTTGAGATTGCTTCACAAAGAGGGTATGTTTACATCAACGAGAAATGCTTTGCCGCGTAATGCTACAAAAGCAGATTTTGATGCCGTGATTAAGAATCTTGAAAAAGATTCAAATGCTCGAACTGTAGTGTTGTTTACAAAAACAGAAGATACCCTCAGGTTGCTAGAAGCTGCAAAATCCAAAACGAGGTTTCAGTGGCTTTCAAGTACAGCATGGGATGCTGATATGCAGACAGTCAAGGGTGTGAAAGAGGCCGCAAAAGGAGCCATTATACTGAGTTATGCACATAATAACATGACAGGTAAGAAGGAGAAGTTCGTGTCTTATTTTAAAAATCTGAAATTAAGCAAGAACAGATACTCTTGGTTTGAAGAATTCTGGGAGCAACAATTTAATTGTACGGTGAAAAAGAAAGGAAACTTGAAACGAACGAAATGCACGGGTAAAGAGAATTTGAAAGACAGTCAATTCTACGCCAATTATGCAGCTGCCGGTGCAGTAATGTTTGCAGTTGACAAATTTGCAAGGGCTCTCACGTGTGCACTCTTCCAACTTTGTTGGAAGATTGGATATAATCGTACGACATGCTTTCAGACCTTTGATGATATAAATTATGATAAACTTAGAACCTTCACGTTCTCATCCCTGGGAAAATGGTCTTCTTGGTGTTATCCTGCTACCAAATTTGACAAGAAAGGCACTTTTTACTTAGACTTTGATGTTGTCAACTTTGATGGGGAAACATATAAAACGGTTGGTTCTTGGAAACTGGATTCCACAACTCAAAATGGAACTTTGTATATAAATGATACCTCTGTTGTTTGGCATAATGGGAGCAGGCAAATCCCTGAGTCGATTTGTTCAAAACCTTGTAAACCTGGAGAAAGGAAAATTGTAAGCAAATTGAGAGAAATCTGCTTTTATTGTCAAGCTTGTAAGAAAAACGAAATGTTGAAAGACAACAAATGCATTCTTTGTGACGAACTTAGCATACCAAGTAAAGATCGTTCTAAGTGCAAGAAGCTACCGAAACTCCATGTTCCCCTGGAACATCACCTAAGCATTATTGTTCTGGTCGAATCAACAGTTGGTTTCATTTTAAACACAATCGTCGTCATAATTTTCATAAAATACAACAATTCGAAGATCATTAAGGCATCAAGTCGTGAGCTATCATTTTTCATTCTTGGAGGCTTGTATCTTTGCTTCTTGTCACCCTGTGTCTTCTTATTGGATCCAACTAAAGTTAGATGTGGCCTAAGACGGTTCATTTTTGGAATCAGTCTGACTGCATGTTATACTCCTCTCATGCTAAAAACAAACAGAATCTACAGAATCTTCAACGCTGCCCGTTCCTTGGCTAATAGGCCCCATCTTGTCACCCAGAAATCTCAAATCCTGATCTGTTTCGGATTATTAGTACTTCAATTGCTCCTTTGTATAATGTGGGTTGTTGGTGCCCCGCCTGTTGTCACCCACAAGATTGTCGAGAAATACAAAATGGTAGCCTACCTCTGTAAAGCAGATGTCCTCACTACATCTGTTAACCTCGTCCCATGCTTCTGTATGTTAGGTGCGAGCACGTTCTATGCATTCAAGTCACGAAAGTTCCACAAGAATTTCAACGAAGCCTCCAACATCGTTGTTACAATGTATATAAGCTGTGCATTGTGGGCCATGTTGCTTCCATTGTTGCTATGGGTTAAAGTTGCAAGCTGGAATCCGTTTGGTCAAACATACGTGGTCGCTAATTTCAGTAATTTGATTGGCCTCGTTTCATTGTTTGGTATATTTGGGCCTAAAGTTTATCGGTTAATGGGATTCAAAGGCAACGAAAAGCACACATTTTTCAGGAATGTTGACCGAAGTAATGGCGGCATTGATGACAAAAGTGTTGACATACATACATTGAGGACAATTGACAATGAAGGGAGAACAATAGATAACGAAAAGATCATGGAAATTCCTGGGAGTAATGGTGATATCAAAGTAATCGCGAATTTTGATGAAGACTTTAAAGATAGAAGCAAGACGTATTAAAGTTAAAGACCCATTGCTAACCATGAGCCTTTGCGATCCCAAAGTCGATTTTGTTTGATATGAAAGTCATTTCTGGCCTAAGGTTTCTTCGTTTTGCTATTGATTCGGCGCGCAAAGGATCATGGTTAGGAATGGGTATTTAACGGCACACTGTCGTGTTGCTGATTGGGTAAATAAGACAATCAATGATATAATTAGCCAAGCTTCAGTAATTTCTATGTAGATCGAAAATCACGAAGATGACAACGCTCTGACTCCGTTTTCCTCCAAAAGAAAGCATGATCCAAGAGCATAAAGGTTTGGTAATTACCTAAAGGCCTGATCTTTTGTTAGTGGCTTCATCCTAGCAACTAGCCAATCACATCACGACAGTGTGTCTTTATCTTGCTGCTGCACTCGTTTTGGACATTTGAATTTATCACATATAATTTCAAACAATAGACCATTCCGCAATCGAATGCGAAGGCGCTGTTCGTATTGCATGTCGGGATCACATGGGAGTTTAGAATTCGAAATAGAATTCGTTTCAGATGTCGGAGTTATTGAAGCTAGCGTTTTCGCGCGTATATAAGCCGCCATACGTTCCCATGATGCATAGCGTTGAGCGCCTTCATATTGGACTGCAGAATGGTCTATTCTTCAGAACATTCTTTGGACATTCGATTACTTCCATGACGCTATTTTATACCCCATTCACACTGACACAGTTCAACAAGCTTAAATTTCAACCAATCAAATGCATTTAATTTGTGGATTGACCAATCAGAACGCAACATTCGATAACCTGGTTTACTTTAAGCTGGTTTAATTTGCATGCGTGAATGGGTATTAAGCGCATTTCATCTACTCTTTGTTTATTATTCTTCTTGTTTATGGTATAATTTATGGTATAATTTATGGTATAATTTATTGTATAATTTATGGTATGATTTATGGTATTCTTCTTGTTTATTATTCTTCTTGTATCTTTCGTTTTGGCTGTTTCGTTGTAGTTAGAATTATCGTTATGTTATAATGTCTTGCTATTTACGAAGAGGAGTTGTTTTCGTCATCATCATCATCATNATTTATGGTATAATTTATTATATAATTTACGGTATAAGTTATGGTATAATTTATGGTATAATTTATTATATAATTTATGGTATAATTTATGGTATAATTTATGGTATAATTTATGGTATAATGTTTATGGTATTCTTCTTGTTTATTATTCTTCTTGTATCTTTCGTTTTGGCTGTTTCGTTGTAGTTAGAATTATCGTTATGTTATAATGTCTTGCTATTTACGAAGAGGAGTTGTTTTCGTCATTATCATCATCATCATCATCATCATCATCATCATCATGCTAAAATGCGCTGCATGTGTTTATGGCAACAAAGAAGACCAAACTAAACTAAACGAATCAACTAGCCTAAATAACAAGAATATTATTGTTAAGATTACATATCATGTGAATATTAACAAGTTGTTCGATTTTATTCCTATTTATGTCAGTTATTCATTACAAAATTATTTCTTATCGTTGTGGAGAAGGTGCATTCCTGTCTTTCTGATTTCCCTTCACATCATTCCTATATCACTTTTACGTATATAAGTTAAAATAAAACTCAACGTAATCCCTTGAGAAACACTAGACTTACGACATGATACCTTGTATTCACTCCAATCAACCATTTATATCTCCATCACATCTGTTCGCTCATACAAGGACTCACTACCAAACAGATTCTAAACAGTGACGTAAAATCTTCTATCCTTCGAACGGTGAACGAACAATAGAACAACGCCTGTCAGCTTTTTCAACCAATCAAATTCTAAGAATAGGCACGTGGTCTAACCTTATTAAGAAAGTATTGATCTGAATGACTCCGTACAAGTTCGTGCGGAGATGGCCTAAGCAGTCCCTGTTTTGAACCTGTATTGTCATGAGTCTCAGTTGGAAGCCAAAATCATTCAATTCAATGCGGAAAACTGAGATTCGTGTAGTCAATCTAAAGGAACACTAGAAAATAGATTGCTATTTATCAGAAAAGATATGTATAACTGGAACCATGCCAATACCTTGCCTATTCTTGATCATCCTTTTCTAATTGATAAGCAAACTTTCTTCGAAAAATAGCGACCTGATGAAATCAATGTTACTTTTGTTACATATATGGATTACTAGTTTCAACCGAATCCAGCCGAATATGGCTACATAGGTTTTTCTGGGTTATTAAACTGGATGAACATCTGCTAAATGTATTTAAAAGTGTAGAAATAGCAATACAAGTTAAATTGCTTTCAAATCTGATGCAAATATTGTACTATTACACAAACGATGTCATCGTATGTCAAACATGTCGACTTAGCATCAGGACAAGTAGCAGGACACACGTTAGGTGTATCAACGAAGTTGTGAGACTTGAAAAGGCAGTACAATTTCATCAACAAAATCTCTGACTTGGTTAACAGAAAAGTCACAAACGATGCAACCATGTTCGACATCTGTCAAATATATTGACATCATAGTGCCAAGACACGAAATACGTTGGGTGTATCCAGGAAGTCGGGAAACTTGAAAAGACAGTCCAATTTCATTCACAAAGCTGAATTGCCTTCACTCCTGACCTGGTTCAAACTTATCGACGAAAACCAAGAAACAACTTTGCTGCATGGTTGCATTTTTGCAAGGAAGCCTTGAATAAGCAAGACGCTATTGTGGACAATTACAAAATTGCTGGCCAGGTTAAAAGACAAGAAATCAACCATGCAAACTTGGCAGATGCCTTGTGTCAAACCATGATTATGGTTAAACCACTTTGCATGAAGACAAACCAGGAAGCAGCTATGCCGTATGCCGACATTGCGGAAGGAAGGTTTGAACGAGTCGAATAACTATTTAGGACAATTTACAGACATCAGAACAAGGAACACAAGTCAAGCTCGAACTTTTGAAGTGGGGAACTCGTTAGAGCAAGACGTGTGTAGGAAACATTTTTATGCTGATATTCTGATTAAAAGACAACCAACCAAAGGTCTTCGCAAATTGTGTAACAGACAATCTATCTGTGAGTATTTTGAATCAATATAATTAACATAAGCGTACGAGCCGGGGGGCTGAGGGGGCGGTAGCCCCCCCCAACATTCGAAAAATTTAGAAAAATCTGCTTATTTCGGGCAATAATCCGCCGTATGTCGGGCAAAAAATTTCGTAAACAATAGACTTTTCATCAGGCAGCCCCCCTAGATTTTGTCTTCCCGTACGCTTATGATAATTAAGGTGCTACATACCTAATTATTACACATTGCTCTATTTTNATTTAAAAGTGTAGAAATAGCAATACAAGTTAAATTGCTTTCAAATCTGATGCAAATATTGTACTATTACACAAACGATGTCATCGTATGTCAAACATGTCGACTTAGCATCAGGACAAGAAGCAGGAAACACGCTGGGTGTATCAACGAAGTTGTGAGACTTGAAAAGGCAGTACAATTTCATCAACAAAATCTCTGACTTGGTTAACAGAAAAGTCACAAACGATGCAACCATGTTCGACATCTGTCAAATATATTGACATCATAGTGCCAAGACACGAAATACGTTGGGTGTATCCAGGAAGTCGGGAAACTTGAAAAGACAGTCCAATTTCATTCACAAAGCTGAATTGCCTTCACTCCTGACCTGGTTCAAACTTATCGACGAAAACCAAGAAACAACTTTGCTGCATGGTTGCATTTTTGCAAGGAAGCCTTGAATAAGCAAGACGCTATTGTGGACAATTACAAAATTGCTGGCCAGGTTAAAAGACAAGAAATCAACCATGCAAACTTGGCAGATGCCTTGTGTCAAACCATGATTATGGTTAAACCACTTTGCATGAAGACAAACCAGGAAGCAGCTATGCCGTATGCCGACATTGCGGAAGGAAGGTTTGAACGAGTCGAATAACTATTTAGGACAATTTACAGACATCAGAACAAGGAACACAAATCAAGCTCGAACTTTTGAAGTGGGGAACTCGTTAGAGCAAGACGTGTGTAGGAAACATTTTTATGCTGATATTCTGATTAAAAGACAACCAACCAAAGGTCTTCGCAAATTGTGTAACAGACAATCTATCTGTGAGTATTTTGAATCAATATAATTAATGAACGCACATGTATTCTAAAACCCATCTGCAAAATGAAGTAGCATTCCTATCCTTCAATATATGTGATAAATTCTGACACCTGGTTCAAAGTTTCACCACTGCAAACAAGCATCTGAATGCCCATCCAACAATTGCTAAAAAAAGACTTTGGAGACAGGGTGGAGTTGGGTAAATTGCTAGTGGTTGCAAACTTACAGTTTTATAAAAATGAACATATTGTCTTTGCTCATGATATAGACTTGTTTTCTTCAACTAATGCACATCAACTGTTAGATCCATATCTATACGAAGTTATTAATGACCCATTTTGCCCCCTTACCCTATAAAAACTCCACAAATTCCTGCTGGATGTGCCAGAGTGCAATCATTTTAAGGCAGTGTTGCCAATATTTGCGACATGAATTTGATTTGGCCTTCTTTCAAAACTTCCAATCTACCGTCATATATGCAATTTCCCCT
This sequence comes from Aurelia aurita, assembly GCA_004194415.1. Lineage (NCBI taxonomy): Eukaryota > Metazoa > Cnidaria > Scyphozoa > Semaeostomeae > Ulmaridae > Aurelia > Aurelia aurita. Next base: position 1,204,756 of record REGM01000026.1, on the reverse strand, counting down.
GGGGGGAGGTGCCCAAAATCGAGGACGGGTATATGCGCACCCCAGTTTTGGGTGTGGTTTCTACAATCCCCCTAGTTTAAGGTATCCTTTTTATATAATTTGAACAATGTACCAGTTTTGGGCAAAGATTTATAAACCCAGCTGAAGTTCCAGTTGTGTTTGGTTTGAAGCTCCAATTTTGGGTATGATTATTTTGGGATGATATGATACCCAGTTTTAGGCGCCATCTTTACTTTCACCCATCCAGCTTCAGGGCAATATTTTGTTTGCATCTTCGCACGGGCTTCCCACACAACCCGTCTTAGATTTTGCGCACCTCCACCCGGAGAACGCGCCAAAACGTCCTGAATTATTGTGTCCCTAATTTATGAGTTTCAAATCAGATAAATTTTATTTTCAGCTAACAAGATGAAATCAAACAAAATGGCGGCGAAGTTGTTGTTGTTTCTGATCATCAGTTATTTTGACGAAGGAAGAAGCCTGACAGATCAAGGTGGGTTTGATTGAATGTAGGAAGGTATGTAGTTATCCGAGGGGGGGGGGGGGGGTTACACGACTGGTGGATGGACGGGAATCAACCGCGCGGTTTTCAGAAAGCTACCAACTTCTAATTACCAAAATTCGCCTTCGTACCCACTTTTATGATGAGTTTTGGCCGAATACTACCCTTTATTTTTTGCCGATTTCTGCCAAATCCACCCATGTTTAGGGAAAATCTGCCGAAACATGACCCTTGTTTAGAGAATTTTGGGCCCAAAAACTCACCCATATGGGCGGCACATACCCCTACCCTCAACATGTTATGTACCCCCAGGGGGTTTCATGTAGATAGAAAACGTTTGACAATTTTTAGCAAATCCATAACCATAACGCTAACTGTAACCCATTCGCTATTTGGAGCCAACAAGAAACAACCCAGACTCACTACATCGTTCACGTTATCCACTTCACAACAACAGCAACACTTTTTTACACTTTCTATTGAACTGAATTGTGTCAGTCTATCAACTAACAATAACTACGACGAATAACTACGACGAATGCAATAAGTATTTTTAACGATAACTACGACGAATGTAATAAGTATTTTCGAAAGGTAGTGTCGGCCGTTTCCTCCTACTGCCCATAGTATCTCTGTTCCCTAACAATATCCTTGCAAATCTCTTCTTTGACAGTAAATGCAGATCTGTAATTATTTAGATAAAACGATTTCTTTATATTATCCGGGCTGTCCAAGGCCTTTTTTGTTTGGGTCTATGGTTAATTCTTGTGTCTGAGGTAAAAAAATTGGGTCTGTGGCTATTTAGGCTCTGTAATGTTGGGTCTGCACGTATATTAAATAGGGTCTATCGGAAGAATATTCTAATATTCTGGGACTGTGTAAACTCCAAGCATCTGGTATGGGTCTACGTGAATTTTTTCTGGATCTCCTTGTTTTTGGTCTGACTTGGACACCCCTTTATTATATTTATATTATAGTATTATATTATTTATTTATATTTCTTTTGTTTGTTGTAGATAGATAGTTGGTTTAAATTTGCTCTTGTTGATAGCTACTGTGTTAGATGACCAACCGTAAGGAATTTAAAGAATAATAATACTAATAATAATACATTCGTTTTTGCCCTTGTGCCCGAGCTGACAGCTCAGTTAACATAAGACGTGTGTCTACTAGGCGTATGTTATCCACTACATAACAAGAACATATGTAACATTTAGAAGTCATTCAATGAGAATAGTGTCAAAAATATAGACATTTGGGAGTCAGATTACAAGCAACGAATTATCCGAAAAAGAGAATTCACAAGGATAACTTCTTCACCCTGTGTCTCCTAATAATAATAATCATCATCATAATGATCATCATCATCATCATCCTTGATTGATATTTATACAATTCATTTTCAGGCATGGCCATATCAGCAGACACAGAACTTCCGAATTTCGTAATCGGTGGATACTTCGGCGTGCACAGACGTGATTATGTGCGAAAAACTGCATGCGGTAAACTGGATCAGGATTCTGGAATCTTCTTAGTTGAAGCAATGAGGTACNAGGCCTGGTTCAAACGTCGCATTTATCATGTGCCGAATATAATAGCTATTTTATTCGACCCAAATGCGGATTTCAAAATTTTTGATTCAAACGTCGAATATATCATGCGCCGAATTAAATTCAACGGACTCGCTTTGACAGAAAACCGCCTCGATTTGGAATACCTATCAATTGGCTATTATCTTCTCTGAATACAAATAAAATCAGACAAGGAAATAAACAGACCCATGAGACCACCGTTTATTACTCAGACACAAACGATTTGATTAACGCATACGCAACAATAGTGCATTGTTCACATAATTCGTCCCTAGTGTGCAGTAAGGAGATCGGGGACAATAGAAAATGACACCAAATAAATTAAAATAATTTATGCATTTGATTCGGCACATGAAAAATTCGACGTTTGAATCAAAGACGTATTTCAGTCGAATTATGCGACCGATTCAGTCGCATTTTTAGATTGAGTCGAATTTAATTAAATCTGCAGTGCCATTTTGATTCAAACGTCGCATTTATCATGTATTTAATTCAACCTATTTAATTCCGCACATGATAAATGCGACGTTTAAACCAGGCCTTAGAGTTATGAGTTCCGAAACGCAAAGACCATCGTCAAGACTAAAACAGTAGGCCTAAATGTTATGAAGGAGTCAAGCACAGGTCGTCCAAAGTTTTAAGAGGTTTCAATAGCAACGCATTATTTGAATATTATTTGCTTTCAAAAGGATTATAGTACTTTTATTCAAATTGATTCGTTTAGAAAGTTTTTGCAATCTCGTTCTTCAGTAGCATTAATCTACACTCTTCCAGAAAACATTTAGGCCTACTGTTTTAGTCTTGACGGTGGTCTTTGTGTTTCGGAACTCATAACTCCAAGAATGTTCAACCTTCGGTGAAAAACAAACTATTGACATCTAAGTTAGCCTTTGTGAACTGTGACAGTTGATACCACGAATTCCTATCACTTTTCAATATGGCGCTACGTTCAAACAAACGTGAGTACTTTTTTTGGGACACCCGGTATTTATATTTCTTTCGTTTTTTGTAGATAGATAGTTGGTTTAAATTTGCTCTTGTTGATAGCTACTGTGTTAGATGACCAACCGTAAGGAATTTAAAGAATAATAATACTAATAATAATACATTCGTTTTTGCCCTTGTGCCCGAGCTGACAGCTCAGTTAACATAAGACGTGTGTCTACTAGGCGTATGTTATCCACTACATAACAAGAACATATGTAAGATTTAGAATTCATTCAATGAGAATAGTGTCAAAAATATAGACATTTGGGAGTCAGATTACAAGCAACGAATTATCCGAAAAAGAGAATTCACAAGGATAACTTCTTCACCCTGTGTCTCCTAATAATAATAATCATCATCATAATGATCATCATCATCATCATCATCATCATCATCATCATCATCATCATCATCATCATCATCATCATCCTTGATTGATATTTATACAATTCATTTTCAGGCATGGCCATATCAGCAGACACAGAGCTTCCGAATTTCGTAATCGGTGGATACTTCGGCGTGCACAGACGTGATTATGTGCGAAAAACTGCATGCGGTAAACTGGATCAGGATTCTGGAATCTTCTTAGTTGAAGCAATGAGGTACGCAGTCGATAAAGTCAATAGTAACAGTAGCAATCTTTTTGGCGCTAAGCTCGGATACCGGATTATGGATACATGCAGCGATACGGTGCGTTTAAGGAATGATCTTAAGCACATGATTTTAACAAACCGCACGATGNATGATCATCATCATCATCATCCTTGATTGATATTTATACAATTCATTTTCAGGCATGGCCATATCAGCAGACACAGAACTTCCGAATTTCGTAATCGGTGGATACTTCGGCGTGCACAGACGTGATTATGTGCGAAAAACTGCATGCGGTAAACTGGATCAGGATTCTGGAATCTTCTTAGTTGAAGCAATGAGGTACGCAGTCGATAAAGTCAATAGTAACAGTAGCAATCTTTTTGGCGCTAAGCTCGGATACCGGATTATGGATACATGCAGCGATACGGTGCGTTTAAGGAATGATCTTAGGCAAATGATTTTAACAAACCGCACTATAGGAGTTATTGGACCGCCTACATCAGATGAAGCGATGTTAGCGTCTGCCGCGTTAGGAATTTTTCGTATGTCTATCATCAGTCATTCAGCAACGAGTATTGATTTGCAAGACCGTGACAAATATTATAATTTTTACCGCACGGTCCCTGCGGATGACACGCAAGCGGAAGCTTTCCGAGATATCCTGCTACACTTCAACTGGACGTACGTATCAACCGTCAACTCATACGGCAATTTTGGGCAAGCAGGAATCAATCACTTTATTCAGATATTACCAGCTGTGCGGATATGTATATCAACGCGCAATGGCTTGCCTAAGCGTCCAAACAGATCGGACTATGATCGGGTTATCAGGAATTTGCAACGGGACAGCAACGCTAAAACTGTCGTCCTGTTTACAACAAGTGAAGACACGCGCGGATTGTTGAAGGCTGCAAAGCCGCATATGAACTTCACGTGGATTTCAAGCTCAGCGTGGACGGCAGATCTCGAGGCGATAAAAGGCATCCAACAGACCGCTAAAGGAGCGTTAATACTTAATTACGCTGGCGTAAACGATGGTGAATTCGTGAAACATTTCAAAGGGCTGAAACTTACTGACAATAACTATGGTTGGTTTCGAGAGTTTTGGCAAGATGTGTTTAATTGTACAACTAATACTACTGGCACATCGAACAGAGCTATCTGCAATGGAAATGAGAGCTTAGCAAACAGCAGCTTCTATGGGGTATATTCTCACGCTAAGTCAGTCATTGACGCTGTAAATGTCTATGCCTATGCAATTCGTTGTGTGATCGATTACAGTTGTGGGAAGCATAAAGATGCAAATTTCACTAAATGTCGCAACGAAATATCCATCACTAGAGTACGCCACTTTGGGAGATTTTTTGTGAGCAAAATCTATAGTTGGTGTAAAGATATTTTCAATAGAGCGCGATTTGACGAGAATGGGACTAAATACAGGGATCTGGAAATATTGAATTTTGATGGGAACTCTTATAAAACTGTGGGCCTGTGGAAAAAGATTGGTTCGCCATCTTTACAGATAAGAAAAGATGCAATTACGTGGACAAATGGTTTGAACAAGGCTCCTGAGTCCATTTGCTCAGTTCCGTGTAAACAGGGAGAGAGAATGATTAAAAGCCGGACCAAGGAATGTTGTTTCACTTGTCACCCCTGCGCAGGCAGCCAAATATTATGGAACAACACTTGTGTATCATGTGGTAAATATGAAACTCCTTATGAAAATCGTTCAATGTGCAAAGGACTAGCAAAATTTAAGATTGGTATCATGCATTATCTAAGTTTGATAATTCTTGCTGAGTCTGTCATTGGTATTTTGCTGAACACAGTCGTCTTGTTCCTCTTCGTGAAACACAAAGACTCTAAAATTGTTCGTGCATCAAGCCGTGAATTATCATTCTTCATTCTCAGTGGTTTGTATCTCTGCTTCTTGTCGCCTTGCTTCTTCCTGCTGGATCCAACCAAAGTTAGATGTGGCCTAAGACGGTTCATTTTTGGAATCAGTTTGACTGCATGTTATACTCCTCTCATGCTAAAAACAAACAGAATCTACAGAATCTTCAATGCTGCCCGAACCATGGTTTCCATGCCCCACCTCGTCACCCCACGCTCCCAAATCTTGATCTGTTTCGGATTACTAGCACTTCAATTGCTCCTTTGTATAATGTGGGTTGTTGGAGACCCTCCTGTCGTTACCCAAGAGATCGTCACGAGATACAACATGGTAGCTGAATTATGTGGTGCAAATATTTTCACAATTGTCGTCAACCTCGTTCCATGTTTTTGCATGATGGCTATAAGCACAGTGTACGCATTCAAGTCCCGCAAGTTTCCTAAAAATTACAATGAGGCGTTTAACATTGGTGTTACCATGTATGTGAGCTGTGTATTATGGGCTATCTTTATCCCATTGTTGTTATGGGTTAAAGTTGCAAGCTGGAATCCATTTGGTCAAACTTTCGTGATTGCTAATTTCAGTAACGTAATTGGCCTGGTTTCTTTGATTGGTTTGTTTGGGCCCAAAGTTTACCGTTTGCGACTCCCGCAGAAACAAGGAGGGATGTCAGTGGAGATGTTTTCAACCACGCAGAAAAAACACAGTGTAAACAACAGCATGGAGAATAGTATTGATTGGAGTGAAATTGGCACGATCGATGAAGAAAAGAAAAGTATTGAGCTGATTGTTTTGAAACAAGAACAACAGCAAACAGAAAGGGATAATGTTGGTACAAGACGAAGAAAATCTATTTAGAACTTTCTTTTGTCAACTTTGAACCTAGTTAGGCCACTGGCAATCAAACAACAATTAGTCGATCAACCAATCAGTCCATTGATCTATCGATCTATCATTATTTTAATTTATGAATCAATCCATCGATATATTTATCTTCCTGTTAGTCAAACTTATACCCCATTCACACTGACACAGTTAAACCAGCTTTATCAAAGTCAGGTTAAATTTCATCCAATCAGATGGATTCGATTTGCTGGATTGACCAATTAAAACGCAACATTCGATAACTTGGTGTAATTTGCAAGTGTGAAAGGGGTATTGTAGTCAACTTTTGTGATAGTCTATCAGAATTATAAGCAACCGTAATCCACCTTTTAGCAAATTTTTCAGAAATGTCATGATCCAGTGAAATTGTTCTACGAAATAACGAAACCCCGAAATAACGAACCCCGGATATAACAAACTCCCCGGCATGTCTATTTCTTGAATAACAAATTCTTTATAAATTATCTCGGCTTAAAGAACTCCTGATACAAAGAATTTTTCCTGGCTCCCCTGTATAATTTGTGGGAATTTGTTGAATCTTTGAGTTACTGAAGACGAAAGTCTAGAAAGTTTCAGTATACTTTCGAAATTCTTTTTGTTGTTTTGTATACTAAGGACGATTGGCTTTTGATTTATTGTTGAATCTTCGAATGCACACAATGATGGTAGAATCTTTTGCGTGAATCATTCGAACCTTTCGAATCTCTTGGGGGCATTCCCATTTCTTGAGCCCTCATTCGCTATGGTCCATCAAAGAACAGCACAATTTATTAAGCACCAGCCACCTTAATGGAGGCATCCCCATATTTAGAGCCCTCATTGGCTTATCAAAGAACATCGCAATTTATTAAGTATGACCACCTTAATGGGGGTATTCCCTTATTTAGAGCCCCTATTGGCTCTGGTCCATCAAAGAACATCGCAATTTATTAACCATGAGCCACTTTGATGGCGGCATTCCCTTATTTAGAGCCCCCATTGGCTATGGTCCATGACAGCTATTCATTAGCCATGTCTTTATCACGTGTTTGCCCCCAAGTATGATTGACTGAGTCGAATATTTTACCAAAACGGGACGAACAACACCCAAAGGAAAGCAACTTTTCTCGGACACGTGTTTTGCAAAGCAAGCTGGCTGATGAACATGCATATCATATTACTGTCCTGCCCTGCAGTGCAAGTTTCGAAAATCGATAGTACAATTTGTCACCGTTACTGAATAAATGTTGGATTATGTGCAACTTTGTGGAAAAGAGATTATCGGCTTTGTGTAAATTATCCTTTATTCTCACGGCCACATTTCGCCAATGAGCATCTTTTGCACCTGTATCACAGCTTCTTCATTTTTAAAAAGGGGGTCATTTCTTCTATTCTTATTTTTTATAAGAAACTAAGAATTTGAGCCAGTACTGAAAGTTTCGTAGAATTATCACGCGCTGAAGGCACATCTTTGTTTTTTTCTCTAACAATGAGGACGGTTTCTACACTGAGACTCATGTAATCAATCTAGAAGGTTCCGACAGAGACATTGGGATGAATATTGAGCATTTTTCCCGACACTGCTTTCATATTCAACCAAGAACGTCTTGAAGGGGGGTGTCCTCAATCTCATTTTCCCAGTCATATTTTACGGAAAATCCCAGTAACTTTTTTGTGGGAATAGGGCACACAGTGGTTGATGAAATCCCATTCCAAGATTGTTATCTTTGCTGTTGGTATTCCGGTCCCAGTTCTTCAAATCCCGGTCCCAGTTCTTCAAATCCCAGTCCCAGCATAAAAATCCCGTTCCCAGATTATCATTTTAGGTAAATGCAAGATCACATTTGACCTCTTTAGAACCCTTAACCCCACTCTCCGTCGCAGAGGCTGTTGTTTGCAAACGAGCAGAACGTGAAGCTCCGTCATCAGCCTCTGCGAAGGAGAGTGCCTTAACCCACAGTATAACAACGACTATGAGATTATGAATATAAAATCCAGTAAATGTTTGAAATCATTGCTGCAACCCCCTGGCAATTGACGCCTCTCGCACAAGGGTGTCTACTAGCTCCGTTTATAAGTGGGAGAAGAGATGGTTCGTGTTCTACTCATGCTGCTGTGGTGAAAGAAGACAGACGAGAAACTGAAAACGACAATCTCACGGTTTGTTCTCTATTTCTTTAATATACACTCGTATACACTCATTTTTTTATGAGAAAGCTCTTATAAGAAATTCTAGCAGCTTCTTCTAGAAAATTAAGAAACTCTACTAGAAGCGATCAGAGGTCAATGAAAGGTTGCAAAGTTATAATTGCAAAGTATTTTAAGCAAAATTTGTTTTACTGACCCAAATAATACAAAAAGATATAATTTGTTTATGACTTGGTTCTTCCTTGTAACCATTGGTTATAGTCCAGCAGATTTCGCTTAAGGTGTGGGATTAGTGGTAAAAGCACCCAATTTGGCACAACTGTAGTATTTTTTGTGCTGAAAAATATTATCTATAGGCCCAGCAGAAAAATAGCGTATTTTCCATAATGGCGGCAATTCAAAATGGCGTACATCGGGCGTATATAAAAAATGCAAAAAATTACAGTTCTCGACAACTGTTTTTTACGATACTTACTTAAACACAAATTATTGCTTACATATTGTGTACCCATCTTAAAACGTCCTGTACACCACCTACAGTGTGTTTTTTTAAATGGCGCTCTTTTAAAATAGCAGAATTAGACCTCGAGGCAAAATATGCGTTAACTTTCCACTGTTTATGTTTCCACTGATGCTAACAACAAAGATGTTTATCTTATATCACTTAACTTAAATAGTTAGTCACATTCGCCACCACAGTTGCAAAGTGCTGTGCATGGGAGATCAGCCTTCCTACATTTGCATCTGCTGCGACACCCATTTTCCTGTTTGAAGAATTTATGAAAAATTAAAAAACCCTAGAAGAAACTTATACTACAAGAATTGGCCATAGTTAAGAAACCCTACCGCAAAACCCAAAGCCATTCTTTCTCAAAAGAATGAGTATACTCTCGTTCTTCAATCCAGCCTGGTTAAAAATTTAAGATGTTAGTGTTCGTTTTTTGCTTGATTTAGTTTGTGCTGGTCTCCGCGTTTTTGCTTTTCCTTGTTACTCTGTGCCTCTCTCTGCTCTTGTATATATGTGTATGTGTATATATGTATAAAGACATCGCTCTCTTTACGCGTTTGTGATTCGCGCGTTTTCATTTGTCCTTCTCACACTAGAAGACAAACAATTGGCCCAGATAGATTAGTCGTCTTATAAGGTGGATAAGTTGTCCGGTGTGAAAACGGGACAGACAAAATTTTCGAACACGATTTGTTTGTCAACGCGGACAAGTCGTGGAACTTCCTACTTAACTTCACACCGGCAGAACAACTGTCCGACGATTTGTCAGTCCAGATGATTTGTTCGTCTCCTGGTGTGAAAAAGGCGATTGAAAACAAATTTGGAGTGCTGTTCTTTGCTCGCTTTGGCTTTTGAGATAGAATTAGGTGATTGGAAAACAAGTTTTGATATGCTGGCCAGACTGACATCATCTTTCACAT
>REGM01000026.1:1182386-1194398 GCA_004194415.1 Aurelia aurita | reverse complement strand
TTCCACTGTGACAATTTTTTAACTAAAAATTAAATTGTAACTTTAATTTGGAGACCAGTTTGCTTAGCTGGTCAAGATGTTTTACCTAAACTGGGACAAAAGGGTCTTAAACTCAAAGCAACCATTCATTGTTCATCTCCCATTGCAAAAAATGAAATTTTGAAGCTGTCTAGAATGTAAAAAAATGACGAGCCTTCTTCTTAGGCCTAAAGAAAGCTAACCTGTATGCAGCCTCAGCACTTCGCGTGCGGATCAAAGCAATTTCAGAATGTTTGAGAAATCTTACATTGTTTCTGATGTTTGCCATTGATGACAAATTTGTTCATTTTTAAACTGATGTGAATTTTTATTGACAATAGATACACACACAATTTAAAAAGAATTGGAAAGCCGTGAATCTCAGCTTTTTATCCATGCATTGATACAGACGACATGTCACGTGACTTGATCAATTCGCGCTCGAAAATCAGACTTTGGGTAAATGAAGCCATTACAAAGTATAGAGTCGCACTGGGATTTTGAGAGTGTCTCGTTTATTTATCGCAATAAATTAATTCAAAAAGCTTGGAAGCTGCTCAAATTATTCAAAGACTTTAGCAGATAGATAGGCGAATGTCTGAAAGGAAGGTTGACTTTGAAGAAGCAACGAGCAACTTACAGCGGACGGAGTTTGTGGTTCTGATTACGACATTATCGTCGCAAAGGCAAGTTTCTCGCAGCTTTCTTGGCCTAAATGTTTGTTTTGCTTTTAAAAACAGCATGTTCGTGTGTTTATTTCATTGGTTTCGGTCTGACTGGCAATTGCTACCTATCCTTTTCCTTCTCACTATCGCAAGGTAGAATAGAGGAACAATTTACTTTTTGAAAATTTCCTATAGAAAACAATAGAAATTTTCTGAAGATTTACCCTAAAACAAGATGGCGTCGTGTTTTCAACGCTGCTGTGACGTCATGCCGTCTGTATCAATAGCATTTTATGATTGAAAATATTTCATTTTTGCCAAATCTCCACCGCTGGGCCCACTGTGTGTCGAGGCTGCTTGGAGGCGAAAAGAATGCTTGATGAAAATGTGATATTCTGAACGATATTTCACAACTAAATTTTGATGTAAATGACCAAACGTGGTTTCTAAAATCTAATTTAGAATGCTAACGATAGATGAAAGGAAGAATCTTGAAATCAGTTTTTGAATAATTTCTACAATTTTCCAAATACTGCAGTTTTTTACTCATCCTTCTGTCTGTACGTACAAAATGTCGCATGCAGAAACTTACAACATGAAACTTACAACATGAGCTCTTTGCTTCGCTACAGCCAACAACAACAACCCACCACCACCCAACCAGGACTCATGCACAAACTGTTAAACAACAAGGACAAAAATTTTGTGCCATAGGAAAGCATTTTTAAGAAAGCAAAGCAAAACTTCTTCTGAGCACCATGGCACAAACAGTAACGTTTTATAGTCTTGTGACACAAATCTTTCAAAACAATTTCAACTTTAAATTTGATATATCTTAGATAGCATATTGATGCTGCCCGCTTTTCTCCATTTTGTTCGAGCATCAAAGCAGAAATGCACTCGATTGCAAAATATTTTTCAACACAGCCCTGAGACTGTTTCACAAAATGCCGGAGAATAACCTCGAGCTTTTTTACAACTTTTATTCAAACATGTCATTAATTGTTGCTGCCACAAAAGTTTGGGCCGTTTGTCCCGGTTTTTTAAGAGTAAGATTATGAGGCGTAGTTTGAGCGAATAGGAACATTCAATTCAATAAAATTTGGGCTAGTCTGCACTTTAGCGGAGCAGCTTTCAATATCGGCAAGTTATGTGTCATGGGCTAAGGGATAGGGTCAGGGTTAGGTTTTGGAAAAGGGGTTTCTATGGTAAGTTAGGGTTAGTAGGGTAAGGTAGGGTTTGGTTAGGGTTAGTAGGGTATTTGGTCAAATACGTTCCTCAGAGATATGACATAAAGTTGGTCCGCTAAAGTGCAGTCGTCCCAAAATTTGGAGCAAAAACAACGAAGCAGGCCATACGTCTATTGCATGACATTTTGGACATGGGCAGGGGCGTCGCCAGCCCTACAAGAATAGCGTGGACTTAGTATGAAACTAAGTTCTGAAAGGTATGCCCAGCGTTTTTACACCGTTTTTGCTGATGAATAAATGCTGCCGTGAGAAAACTGGGGTGCATACACCCAGAGTCCAGAAAAGTGCTCAATCTTCCTCCGGACAAAAACATGCTTTTGATAGAACCTTCCTCATTTTTGAATAGAAAATGGGTGTGTTTAGGGCGTAGTATAAGTTATTCCTTTGTTTTTGGAAACCTTCCTGACTCTGCATACACCCAGTCCACCCCCTGGCGACATCCTTGGACTTGGAAATTTTAGCTTAATCATTACGATGCATAAAATCGAACAAGAACAAAAATGAACCAAGGAGCAGTGGAAAATGGGTCTAAGATAAGAGTATTTTGGGCTGCAGTCACAGCTGGATTTGAGGTCATTATGCGCTGTATAACACCGTATGTTTACACAGCTGCAGGTTGGATAGAAACATCAATACATTTCGGATAAGGGGCTTACTTGTTTGTCGTAAATTTCCGTGAAATTTCAATTCGACATCAATGAATACTTGTCATTTCCTGTACAGGTGGATTGCTGATATCTATTGATGACATAAAGCAGCACAATACATTTGACATTAGAACGTTGGCCAAGATCAGGTCAGGACGGTAAGTCACTTCACCTATTGAATTTTATTTCAGTTCTTCAATCTCTAAAATTAGGAGTCTTCTGCATATTTTTAGAGCAGAGTATTACTTCGGTTATCATAATCATAATCACCATTGATTTATTTAAAATAGGCTTACAAATAATGCAGAAAAATTACTGCTGATTTAAGCCTACTATCTATCTTACAAATAAAACAAAAAAAGTATTTACAATTATAAAAACTTATAGTATAAGATATATATGATATGATACGGTGTAGTTAGTGGGTCTAAATAGCTTTGCAATAATGGCGCTGTGGTGGCACGAGTTAAAACTCGATGTTTCGAAGGGTCTGAACAATCTGAAGGGAGATTCGAACTCCCTTTTTTGAATTCGAAATCCTCCTTTTACCAGAAAAGCATCACTGATTTCGGCTTTGCAATGATGACACCGTGATGGCATTAGCTTTACTTTAAAGTTTCTTACACAGCAGAATTCAAAGGGAGTTTTGTGCATTGCATAGTTGACCATCCAGATATTTAGAAACTAAAATGCATTCCTTCAAGCCAAGAAAGGTGTAGTTGGTGCTTGTAAATAGCTCTGCAGTGATGGCACCGTGATGGCGCGATCTTTACTTTAAAATTCCTTGAACAGAAGAATTCAAATGGGTTTGGGGTGTGTGCATTGCATAGTTGACCATCCAGCTATTTAGAAACTAAGATGCATTCCTTCAAGCCAAGAAAGGTGTAGTTGGTGCTTGTAAATAGCTCTGCAGTGATGGCACCGTGATGGCGCGATCTTTACTTTAAAATTCCTTGAACAGAAGAATTCAAATGGCATTGCATAGTTGACCATCCAGCAATTTAGAATGTGTTCCTTTCCCCGAACATTTTGTAGAAATTTGTCGAAGGTTTTTTATATACACAAAATTCTCACGTTGATCGCTTGAACCCTTTCGAATTAAAATGTAGAAAAATGTTGCTCGAACCAGACAGTTTTGCAGAATAGCTTGAAGGACTATTTCTTTACTTTGAACTAGACATTTTCCCCATATAATGAGCCCCTTAAATTGAATTCACCCCGGAAGCGTTTTCACCGATGCCCAATAAGACTTGCGTTGGCCAAACTTTGCCTCAAAACGCGATCCTTATGCGGATCTTCGAGAGCAAGTCTTCAAATGTGAATAGAAATTTTAGCTATTNTTATCGTCGCAAAGGCAAGTTTCTCGCAGCTTTCTTGGCCTAAATGTTTGTTTTGCTTTTAACAACAGCATGTTCGTGTGTTTATTTCATTGGTTTCGGTCTGACTGGCAATTGCTACCTATCCTTTCCCTGCTCACTATCGCAAGGTAGAATAGAGGAACAATTTACTTTTTGAAAATTTCCTATAGAAACCAATAGAAATTTTCTGAAGATTTACCCCAAAACAAGATGGCGTCGTGTTTTCAACGCTGCTGTGACGTCATGCCGTCTGTATCAATAGCATTTTATGATTGAAAATATTTCATTTTTGCCAAATTTCCACCGCTGGGCCCACTGTGTGTCGAGGCTGCTTGCAGGCGAAAAGAATGCTTGATGAAAATGTGATATTCTGAACGATATTTCACAATTAAATTTTGATGTAAATGACCAAACGAACGATAGATGAAAGGAAGAATCTTGAAATCAGTTTTTGAATAATTTCTACAATTTTCCAAATACTGCAGTTTTTTACTCATCCTTCTGTCTGTACGTACACAATGTCGCATGCAGAAACTTACAACATGAAACTTACAACATGAGCTCTTTGCTTCGCTACAGCCAACAACAACAACCCACCACCACCCAACCAGGACTCATGCACAAACTGCTAAACAACAAGGACAAAAATTTTGTGCCATAGGAAAGCATTTCTAAGAAAGCAAAGCAAAACTTCTCCTGAGCACCATGGCACAAATAGTAACGTTTTATAGTCTTGTGACACAAATCTTTCAAAAAAATTTAAACTTTGAATTTGATATATCTTAGATAGCATATTGATGCTGCCCGCTTTTCTCCATTTTGTTCGAGCATCAAAGCAGAAATGCACTCGATTGCAAAATATTTTTCAACACAGCCCTGAGACTGTTTCACAAAATGCCGGAGAATAACCTTGAGCTTTTTTACAACTTTTATTTAAACATGTCATTAATTGTTGCTGCCACAAAAGTTTGGGCCGTTTGTCCCGGTTTTTGAAGAGTAAGATTATGAGGCGTAGTTTGAGCGAATAGGAACATTCAATTCAATAAAATTTGGGCTAGTCTGCACTTTAGCGGACCAGCTTTCAATATTGGCAAGTTATGTGTCATGGGCTAAGGGTTAGGGTCAGGGTTAGGTTTTGGAAAAGGGGTTTCTATGGTAAGTTAGGGTTAGTAGGGTATGGTAGAGGGTTTGGTTAGGGTTAGTAGGGTATTTGGTCAAATACGTTCCTCAGAGATATGACATAAAGTTGGTCCGCTAAAGTGCAGTCGTCCCAAAATTTGGAGCAAAAACAACGAAGCAGGTCAAACGTCTATTGCATGACATTTTGGACATGGGCAGGGGCGTCGCCAGCCCTATACAAGAATAGCGTGGACTCAGTATGAAACTAAGTTCTGAAAGGTATGCCCAGCGTTTTTACACCGTTTTTGCTGATGAATAAATGCTGCCGTGAGAAAACTGGGGTGCATACAATACACCCAGTCCACCCCCTGGCGACATCCTTGGACTTGGAAATTTTGGCTGGAGCTTAAATCATTACGATGCATAAAATCGGACAAGAACAAAAATGAACCAAAAAATGGAGCAGTGGAAAATGGGCCTAAGATAAGAGTATTTTGGGCTGCAGTCACAGCTGGAGTTGAGGTCATTATGCGCTGTATAACACCGTATGTTTACACAGCTGCAGGTTGGATAGAAACATCAATACATTTCAGATAAGGGGCTTACTTGTTTGTCGTAAATTTCCGTGAAATTTCAATTCGACATCAATGAATACTTGTCATTTCCTGTACAGGTGGATTGCTGATATCTATTGATGACATAAAGCAGCACAATACATTTGACATTAGAACGTTGGCCAAGATCAGGTCAGGACGGTAAGTCACTTCGCCTATTGAATTTTGTTTCAGTTCTTCAATCTCTAAAGTTAAGAGTCTTCTGCATATTTTTAGAGCAGAGTATTACTTCGGTTATCATTATCATAATCATCATTGATTTATTTAAAATAGGCTTACAAATAATGCAGAAAAATTACTGCTGATTTAAGCCTACTATCTATCTTACAAATAAAACAAAACAATTATTTAGAATCGTAAAAAGGTTATATATAGTATAATATAATATATGTATGATATATGATACGGTGTAGTTAGTGGGTCTAAATAGCTTTGCAATGATGGCGCTGTGGTGGCACGAGTTAAAACTCGATGTTTCGAAGGGTCTGAACAATCTGAAGGGAGATTCGAACTCCCTTTTTTGAATTCGAAATCCTCCTTTTACCAGAAAAGCATCACTGATTTCGGCTTTGCAATGATGACACCGTGATGGCATTAGCTTTACTTTAAAATTTGTTACGCAGCATAATTCAAAGGGAGTTTTGTGCATTGCATAGTTGACCATCCAGATATTTAGAAACTAAAATGCATTCCTTCAAGCCAAGAAAGGTATAGTTGGTGCTTGTAAATAGCTCTGCAGTGATGGCACCGTGATGGCGCGATCTTTACTTTAAAATACCTTGAACAGAAGAATTCAAATGGGTTTGGGGTATGTGCATTGCATAGTTGACCATCCAGCTATTTAGAAACTAAGATGCATTCCTTCAAGCCAAGAAAGGTATAGTTGGTGCTTGTAAATAGCTCTGCAGTGATGGCACCGTGATGGCGCGATCTTTACTTTAAAATACCTTGAACAGAAGAATTCAAATGGGTTTGGGGTATGTGCATTGCATAGTTGACCATCCAGCTATTTAGAATGTGTTCCTTTCCCCGAACATTCTNGAAAGGTATAGTTGGTGCTTGTAAATAGCTCTGCAGTGATGGCACCGTGATGGCGCGATCTTTACTTTAAAATACCTTGAACAGAAGAATTCAAATGGGTTTGGGGTATGTGCATTGCATAGTTGACCATCCAGCTATTTAGAAACTAAGATGCATTCCTTCAAGCCAAGAAAGGTATAGTTGGTGCTTGTAAATAGCTCTGCAGTGATGGCACCGTGATGGCGCGATCTTTACTTTAAAATACCTTGAACAGAAGAATTCAAATGGGTTTGGGGTATGTGCATTGCATAGTTGACCATCCAGCTATTTAGAATGTGTTCCTTTCCCCGAACATTCTGTAGAAATTTGTCGAAGGTTTTTTATATACACAAAATTCTCACGTTGATCGCTTGAACCCTTTCGAATTAAAATGTAGAAAAATGTTGCTCGAACCAGACAGTTTTGCAGAATAGCTTGAAGGACTATTTCTTTACTTTGAACTAGACATTTTCCCCATATAATGAGCCCCTTAAATTGAATTCACCCCGGAAGCGTTTTCACCGATGCCCAATAAGACTTGCGTTGGCCAAACTTTGCCTCAAAACGCGATCCTTATGCGGATCTTCGAGAGCAAGTCTTCAAATGTGAATAGAAATTTTAGCTATTTTAGAAAGGAATATGAATCGGACGATATTTTTGTACATTTTTATTCGAAAGGTTCGATTTGCACCCTCAAAGATTCGTCTGTATGTATAAAAATGTATAAAAATATCGCTCGATCCAGACTTTTTTGTAGAATAGCTAAAAGGTTTACAGGCGCGCCAAGGATGCGTCTACAGGAGCGCCAAGGATGCGTCCGGAAGTCCGACGACTCGCGTGAGTGGGTGTTCAGGCATCTACACGTATGTTCGTTGTTGTTTGTCGGGTAGTTTACTTAGACTTAGTACATTTGCGGCAATTAAGGTGACTAAAATGAATGCTAGATATAAATATTACAGGTATGCGTCCTTTAAATTCTTTAGATCCTTTTGTACTTTAAAATTGATCCAGCCCCAAATCCCCTTCTAGCAGGTGACTATGAAATTAACAAACTTAAGGCAACTTTCCACTTCAGGACTATTTAAATGCAGGAGACCAGGGATGCATAAGCCAAGGTTAAGACCGCAAATAGCTTTGGGATTATCAACATCTCTAGCTACTTTTTTAAGCTTGCGCTACCTTTTATTGAAAACTCCCTTGCTTTCTTGTTTAATACTTCCATTGAAACAAGTCGTTTTCCCGACTCATGGAAAGTTGCTAGAGTTACTCCAATTTTTCAAAGATGGAGATAAGACTGAAAAGTCTAAATATCGACTAATAGCAGTTTTACCTGTCATCTCAAGACTCTTTGAAAAGCTAGTAAAAAACCAGCTGTACCAGTATATGAATGATAACGGTCACTTTTCATCAGGCCAATCCGGCTTTTTGCGCCTTCATTCGACAGCAACATGCTTACTTAAAAATACTGATGACAGGTACAACGGGTTGGATCTTGGTAATCTTGTGGGTCTAGTGTTCATTGACCTAAAAAAGGCATTCGACACTGTAGATCACAACATTCTCTGCAAAAAGTTCGAGCAACGTGAACTATCTTAGTTCAAATCCTACCTTTCCTACCGTGAACAGTTTTGTAGGGTTAATTTTGTTGACTCTAAAATTGGGGACATAGAAGTTGGTGTTCTACAAGGCTCATGTCTTGGCCCCCTTCTCTTCCTCATCTACATCAACGATCTCCTATAGGCTGTCCAAGATTGCACTGTGTCCATATATGCTGATGATACCAGTCTGTATCACCAGTCTTACGATTTGACTCGGCTGAATGAGGCTATCAACAGCGATCTTAGGAAATTGGATACTTGGCTACGAGGCAACAAGCTTTCCTTGAATGTTGCGAAAACTCATGCCATGCTTATTTCCACCAAGCAGAAACACAACATTCTCAAAAGTGAAAATGAGTGTTCCTTTTAGACATTCGCCTATCTATCCGCTAAAGTTTTTGAATGATTTGAACAGCTTCCAAGCTTTTTGAATTTCTTTATTGCGATAAATAAACGAGACACTCTCGAAATCCCAGTGCGACGCTATACTTTGTATTGGCTTCATTTACCCCAAGTCTGATTTTTGAGCGCGAATTGGTCAGGTCACGTGACATGTCGTCTGTATGAATATTAAAAAAATAAGATATTTCTTAAACATATTTAAAGAGCATCCCGTCATATCTCAAAGAAATATTGATCCCTTATCACATAACCATCCCACAATCTTTTTCTACCACAAATGGCAAAGTAACAATGAATGGACATTCATCTCAACATGTTTCTAATAATTGTGATACCTGTTTAATCAATTTGTTTTTTTTTGTACTGTTGCCATGAAGCCTTCGTATTTTCATATCCGTCATGCATAATTAATGATAATTATTCATGTTTCTATGGTTATCATTTTGTTTATAGATTTTTGCGGCATATCAGAGGGGAACCAAACTGGTACCAAATTTGACAAAGCAGTTCCCTTTTTGTGCTACTTTAACTAAAGTTTAAACAACTTTTAATGTAGCAATTTATTTTAGGATTGACTAAATTAGGGAAAGCTAAACTGGAACAACAGGAATATCATTTATATATGCGCATGCGCATCTAACTCAATAGACTTTTTTCACCACATCTTCATGATAACTCAAGGGATCACATGATTAGAAACCCTGCTTTTGATTGGCTAGATTCCGTTCAAGATAGCCGTCGATGTTGCCAAGATTGAACGTCTGTAATTATTGTTCAACATGTTGCCGTTTGAAAATTTGTTATACGGAGAATAGGTGATAAATTGATTACTTCTTGTGATTTTGCTTTTATTTTTCTGAGCATTGGATGTAATCAAAATTGAAGAAAAATCTGTTACTTTGAAATGCATGAAAAGGGCCTCAATGACCACTGGGAGCCCCCTTTCAAAGTAGCAGAAACTAAACGAATAAGAAATGGACGCTTTTTTTCAAAAGCAAAATTCAAAAATATTATGATAAATATGTCGTTGAACCCTTATTCTTGAGTAATATTAACTAACTGTTTTATTTTTTGAACGTAATAGAACACTTTTCTTCCCACCTGCAATGGAATAATTTTATTTGCCAAGAAACATATNCATTTCATTTTGATCGAGCCATGTGAGAGCTATGTTGGCCTCCTTTTCTAAAACACCAATTAGTTGTGGGAGGCTGTTGGAAAAATGTGTTAGAGTATTGTCATCTGCGTAATTGACAAGAGATGCTTCTTTGATGAAATGAAACAGGTCATTAATGTAGAAGTTGAAAAGAATAGGGCCTAAGACGGATCCTTGAGGTACCCCTGATAAAACAGATTGAAAGTTGCTGTAAACATTATTTATTCGAACCGACTTCAATTTGTTCGCGCCGTTTTAAGTAGGAATAAATGAAGACAAGAGAATTTTCATCGAAACCATATGCATGGAGTTTTGCTATAAGCAAATCATGCGGGATACAGTCGAAAGCTTTCGATAAATCCATCAATATTGCTCCGACAGTGTAATTATTAAGGGCCGAAAGACTGAATTACTTCTTGTGATTTTGCTTTTATTTTTCTGAGCATTGGATGTAATCAAAATTGAAGAAAAATCTGTTACTTTGAAATGCATGAAAAGGGCCTCAATGACCACTGGGAGCCCCCTTTCAAAGTAGCAGAAACTAAACGAATAAGAAATGGACGCTTTTTTTCAAAAGCAAAATTCAAAAATATTATGATAAATATGTCGTTGAACCCTTATTCTTGAGTAATATTAACTAACTGTTTTATTTTTTGAACGTAATAGAACACTTTTCTTCCCACCTGTAATGGAATAATTTTATTTGCCAAGAAACATATCTGCAGCAGTGTTAGAAACTTCATGCTTCTTCATAATTCATGCATTTAAAAATAAGAAACAAAATGAAAAACTTTTAGTACAAAAATGCCGAAAATTTTCATGGTAAATTAAGAAACTTTTAGTACTATGGCCTGATCCAAGTTTCTTATAAAAAAGGTATAACGCATGTGAACTAATACTTTTGTAAAGATCACTTTTTAACTCTTGAGGGACAGGAAATATATTTACGCATTGCTCCGAGTTAGGGGATTCTTTGTAATTTGATCGAGGCCATTTTCACTCATTTCGAAGTAAAGGAATTTCGTAGATTTAATTTTTTACCTATATGTGTAATTGCTCAGACAAATAGAAGGAAAATCACAGCAAATACTTTAACATTTCGGCTCTCAACCAAAAAACTTTGAGTCATTCCAATCTATCAAATATTCTCTTTTTGGCGCAGCCGGTACAGACGATTCAACAGGTCAGGCATGTATTGGCTAGACTTACAACAAGAGCCCTTTGCTGCGCTATACGACTACAACAACAACCACCTACCGCCGCTCAACAACGATATAAGTAAATTCTATTCAATAAAGAAAACAACAAATCAGGTGATAAGTCTACGTAAACGCGCCACTTATTTTCCTATTGTTTTCATCGATCGAGAACATCAAAGACAGTAGGTTATATTTAGATTGACCCTTTGACCCAGTCCTCGCAACTAAGCTGCTTTAACTCTGTTGACTCACTTGAATTCCTCGTAAATATGTGGACTGTATTGCGAATAGAAAGCAGAACAGGAACCATTTAAACTTAATCCCACCTGTTGAAACGATTTTCAAAACTATAGAATGCTTGCTGTGACGTTGCACTTTGCTTTCGCTCCACCTGTTGAATTACAGTCTGTATTGAATATTCAACTGCCTTGGACACTACAGGACACTTTCCTTTTAGGAGTTTCGAGGCTTTGTGCAGAGGAGGGGTGGACGCTTCAGGCCATTACACAAGAGTCAACCTTTGTGGCCAACCATTTTGAACAACAGACCTTTTAGCTATTCTACAAAAGAGTCTGGATCGAACGATATTTTCATACATTTTGTAGAAATTGAGGAATTTTCGAACAACAGTGATGGAAGCTATAACGCCACTCAATCGAACATGTGGTATAAAAATGGCGCTCGATCCACAGGAGGCCCAATGTATAGCAGTGAGAGGGCCTTCGCAAGTACTTACATATGAATGTTTCTTGCCTACAATTCATATGACAGTTATTTCGTCTTTTTTACTTTTTGTGTCCTTGCTTTTGGGCAATCAAATACAGCGCCTCGAAGAAGGCTAACCATCAATAATGTGTGTGGTATGGAAACCCGTCTGTTTTGAATTGCATTACTACTGTACTGCAGTATCTATGTATAATATAAAGA
>REGM01000026.1:1107433-1181423 GCA_004194415.1 Aurelia aurita | reverse complement strand
TTTTTACTTTTTGTGTCCTTGCTTTTGGGCAATCAAATACAGCGCCTCGAAGAAGGCTAACCATCAATAATGTGTGTGGTATGGAAACCCGTCTGTTTTGAATTGCATTACTACTGTACTGCAGTATCTATGTATAATATAAAGATCTTTATCTGGTCTTTATATTATACATAGATACTGCAGTACAGTAGTAATGCAATTCAAAACAGACGGGCTTCCATACCACACACATTATTGATGGTTAGCCTTCTTCGAGGCGCTGTATTTGATTGCCCAAAAGCAAGGAAACAATAAGTAAAAAGACAAATAACTGTCATATGAATTATAGGCAAGAAACATTCATATGTAGTACTTGCGAAGGCCCTCTCACTGCTATACATTGGGCCTCCTGTGCTCGATCCAGACGCTTTTGTAGAATGGCTGAATGGTCCATTATTATCATTGTTATTATTATTATTATTATTATTATTTTGTTATTAATACACACGAGCATACAGCGAATTTACAAGATTGTAGTGTCTAAAATTACTTTAAGGTGTTAGGAACAGGGTTATCTTACCACGGAGCCCGTTTATTCTATTGATACAGATGGCATGACGTCACAGCAGCGTTGAAAACACGACGCCATCTTGTTTTGGGGTAAATTTTCAGAAAATTTCTATAGGAATCTATATGAAATTTGCAAAAAGTTGTATAAAATTGCTCCTCTATTCTACCTCGCGATAGTGAGTAGGGAAAGGATAGGTAGCAATTGTCAGTCAGACCTAAACCAATGAAATAAACACACGAACATGCTATTTTTAAAAGCAAAACAAAAATTTAGGCCAAGAAAGCTGTGAAAAACCTGCCTTTGCGTCGATAATTTCGTAGTTAGCACCACAAACTCTGTCGGCTGTGAGTTGCTCGTCGCTTCTTCAAAGTCAACCTTCCTTTTAGACATTTGGCTATCTATTTGCTAAAGTTTTTGAATAATTTTAACAGCTTCCAACCCTTTCGAATTTATTTATTGCGATAAATAAACGAGACAGTCTCGAAATCCCAGTGCGACGCTATACTTTGTAATGGCTTCATTTACCCAAAGTCTGATTTTCGAGCGTTAATGATCAAGTCACGTGACATGTCGTCTGTATGAATCGTGTTTTTTTTAAATATATTTAATCAAACGTCGAACAACGTTTTTGGGATACCCTGTATGCTTTAAGATATGTTTCACTTTTCCTAACTTCCATCTTTTTTTAAGAGCCTGAAGATGGGAAAATTGTCTCTTGAAGTTTGAAATGATTCATATTTCGTTACGGTACCGCAGCCATCATGGTCGCGGCTGCCGGCGGCGTTACCGGGAGCATTGGTCTCCATATAGATTGAAATGGCTGCGGCATGCCGGCAGTAATGGTTCCGGCAATGGCTGTAGCAACCTTGCGGCTCCTTTTGTCTACTGATAAGACTCAGTAGTCAAGAATAGAATTGATCAATATGCCATATGATTGGACCGTCATGTTCAAAACGCGATCTCATTGGATCGATATTCTCTATGCCCTATTTAGCCGAGTCGATTTCGTTTGATCCATTCATTTTAATTGATAAATTGTTATTTCAAGAACATTGAAGCACAAGATTTTTCAATAATATTCCACCTGTTCTTTTGTTAATTTAATTTCTGATTGAGAAATGTCGCTACTTATTGATAACATTCTTCAATATTGTGCGTTGCTCAGGAAGGTAAAGCGTTTGCTCTGTTCGTCTTGTCTGGCAAGATTCTTGCCCAGTTCGTTTTGTAAAATGTTTATGGCAAACACACTTGGATAGTTGTAAGTTGAATTTGATTGCTTTGTTGATGATGTGATTTGTTGAAAAAGATCCTTGTATTTAACTATCTTCACTCTACCCTTTTTCACTCTTTTATTTCTAACTGATAAATTGTCGCTAATTTTTATAACATTCTTCAGTTTTTGTGTGTTGTTCTTGATTTGAAAAATTGAAGAATAGAAACCTACAGCCCTATACAAACCTAACCATTGCTGATCTTCCAGGGAGTTGTGTTTGAAAGTCATAGCTCGTTAGATGCGTTTTCAGTTCTTTTTTAAAACGATTCAGTGTTGGTAGCTCACGAATTTCGGCAGTGTATCATTCCATATCTTGAGAGCTGCGTAATGAAAGCCTTTTTTGCAAATTCTGTCCTATATCTAGGGATCTGGAGATCTTTACAGTGCCTCGTATTGTAGGTCGAGTGGAAAGATCTCAGTTGGTATTTATCCCATAGGCTTTCAGGGCATAGTCTGTTCATAATCTTGTAGGTCATGACATTCCGATCGTAACGGAAAAGAGTTGTATAGAAAAAACTTCCCCATATCGTAACAGAACCAATTTTAAGAAATGATGAATGAGTGATAAGTAAATTCACTTCAATCGTCGGTATTATAGCAGTGGCGTCAAGTCTTTAAAAAGGCTAGTGTAAATGGCTATTCCATCTTTATTTTTGTTGAATGGGTTGCAAGAAATTTACCTACCTTTCTATAATTCTACTGTTGAGCTTTTCTGGAATCTTGAGTCTTTTCGAAATTACAGCGTATTTTATATTTCAACACATTTTGAGGAAGTGACGTCATCAAATTTCTAAATCGTAAACCAGACGAGCGAAAGACTTGTGCTTGATACCATATTGTAAACATTCGTAAACTATGTTTTTCTTGAAAATCATAACATGTTTCTGCAAAAAGATTAGAAATTATGAAGGTTGGAATTTTTTCTCAAAACCTTCTTTGGATTCTTAAAAATACGAATAACACTCTCTTTGTGAAACTATTAAAGATTTCGAAAAAGTCCAATGGCAGAATTATAGCAAAGTAGCTAAAGTTTCTTTCAAGGCATTCAATCAAGAAGTTTTAGCCATTTACACTCTGTGTTATTATTGCACGCAAAATTCTATATGCTCAGCTGCTGGAAGTTATGTTCTTTCTAATAAAACGTTATTTGTTATTTATTTTTGTCAGCGAAAATCTTACAATTGAAATTCGATCATGTTTGATGAATTTATCTCATCTTAGACTTTTCTAAGGTTTTTTACTTGCATCGTCAATTTTTTCTGGTGTGAGAAAATCTGCTGATTCGATCCTTTTATTTCACTGCAGATATCAATCAATCGATCAATCAATCAATAAATCAATCAATCAATCAATCAANATGGCAGAATTATAGCAAAGTAGCTAAAGTTTCTTTCAAGGCATTCAATCAAGAAGTTTTAGCCATTTACACTCTGTGTTATTATTGCACGCAAAATTCTATATGCTCAGCTGCTGGAAGTTATGTTCTTTCTAATAAAACGTTATTTGTTATTTATTTTTGTCAGCGAAAATCTTACAATTGAAATTCGATCATGTTTGATGAATTTATCTCATCTTAGACTTTTCTAAGGTTTTTTACTTGCATCGTCAATTTTTTCTGGTGTGAGAAAATCTGCTGATTCGATCCTTTTATTTCACTGCAGATATCAATCAATCGATCAATCAATCAATAAATCAATCAATCAATCAATCAATCAATCAATCAGAGACGTGGAATGCCATCTTGCGCTTCTATTATGGATAGCTCATAATTTGATTCATTCTACTTCGAGCCGCGGAGTCTTTGGTTCGAGACAAACATGGACAAATTTATTGTAAGTATTTATTGTTTGTTTGTTTGTTTGTTTGTTTGTTCCTACCTAGCATCCGAAGGTAGTTTCAAGAACACTGAGAGGCCAAGCTTATCTAATGTTGCCAAGTGTTGCCAAGCTAATCGGCAACACCCGGTATATATGTACAAATTAAAACCTTCAAGATTTGCTGGTCTTCCTAGGGATCGTGCTTCGGGATTGCTGCTAATTTTATAGGAATTCATTCAGCTTCCTTTTTGAACGTGGTAATCGTGGGACTCATTCTAATTTGCAATGGGATTTCGTTCCACATTTTTGCACCAGAATAGAAACAACTTCTTTTGGGGAATTAAATGTGGGTAAACAGGAAGGAATTGCCTGGCAAGCAAATTTAAAAATATTTGCCAGTTTGGTCAGATCATAGCAGACAACGTCGCGTCGCTTGGTTTTTGGCGAATCCGCCATCTAACCCGGTATTTTCTTCCCCTTCAGGTAATTGCCACAGTATCTGTCTTGAGTGTTGTTTTATTTCATGGCCAAGCCTATGTTGAAGCGTCGGATATAGATACACTTCCAGATGACAAAACAACTCGTGAGTATCCTTAACTCATTAACCTTTACATTGACTTATTAACTGGTTTTTTGCGGAATGTATTTCAAATTTTGCCGACAGCTCGAAAACATACGCAAAGCCGCGAAGAAATCTCGCAGGAAAGCTCAATTTTAGAAGAAAATAAATTTTTTGCATCACTAGGAAGATGAGAGAAAGAAAGGACGAGGTGGGCGGGGGGGGGGGGGGGTGTAAAGGAAAGAAAGAGTAAGGAAAGGAGTTTGTAACAGCGGCAGTGGAAGGAATGCCAGTGAATTGGAGTAAGGTGAGAGGGGAATAGAGATAATTACTGCCACATCCACATCAGCTACGAAAGGAGGATCTCTTTAAACATCGACATAAATTCGCAGGAAGTCAAGGTTTTTATCCAGCACTGGACTGATAAGATTTTAAATTAACTTTTCAGGGAACTACTTTGGATGGACTGTATTCGAGAATAATTTCATTGCCTCCGCTATCATGATGACCAAAGTAAAAAGAGGAACTTTGTTTGCTATAGCCAATGATGGTTCGCTTAGAAGTGTGAGCACAAACAAGGACTTCATCTTCGAACCAGCAAGTGGCGTAAACTTGATCAGTGCCAGCAAAGAGATCTCCTTGTTTTGCCTGATCGCATCGAATCACACTATATACAAATGTGAAAATAAAACCTTCTCTTCTCTTGGCTCTTACGAACCATCTAACGCTAAAGAGAAAGCTCCTAAGATTATAATCCAAAAAAGTGGTGGTAACATTTGTTTGATTATAGCGAACGTAACTGAACATAAGTTCACCTGGCAAACATCATCCGAGCAAACATCAAGTCAGGTCTTTATTAAAGGAGATGAAATCAGTTGTTCTTTGTCAGAGCCAATAAAGGAGGTTGTGTGTTATTTTATCCGAGATGGTGCGTTGTTCACAACAAACATAACAACAAACAAGTGTCAGAAATCGAATGATGTCAAAATTGAGACTAGCAGCGAAGTTCCAATAGCAGTATCTGTCTACAGCAAGGAACTATGGGTAATTATTGATGGTGGTAAATGGGCATTGCGGAGGCTTGGTACGAGAAATGATCGAATAGCAGGAGCATCTTGGATGAAGTTTCCCCTTTATTTGCCATCAGAAGCAAAATCAATCGTTGTTGGCAGTGAAGATATTTTTGTTTTGATGAACTCTGGCAAAATTGCAAAGTTTCAAGGTAATGTATCAATCGAGTGTTTTACATTAACGCAAAGAATTTCGGACGAATAAATTTAGGACAAATTGTTTTCGGACAAAAAGTTTTCGGAAGTTTTGCCCTGAATTTCGGAGGTTTTTAGAGAAGCTTCGGACGACTACGAACAACAATCTATTTCCATAAATTTGCTTGTTTTTATGATAAAAAAGTAAATTTACGGATCGTGCATTATTTTAAGTTTTCAAAATGGTCCTCTTCAGAAATTTCTATTGATTACTTTTTTTATATTCATCTCCATAAAAAACATTTAAACAAAACGTATCTTCATTATTATGTACCATCCGCAACGGGAAAGGACTCTTGGTTATCTCGCTCCGATTGCGTATATGGTACTTACAATTCAACAATGATATCAATGAACAGTACAACAAAAGACAATCACATTACAGCAAAGTACAATTCAACAATAATAACAATGAACAATACACAAAAGATAAATAGATGATACTTAGTTAAACTAAGTTTCTTGAAGGCAATGTGTCACGCATCTGATTGGCTGGAACAGTCAGCATTTGAAACAAGCGAGGGCTGATCGTTATCACAGCCATTCAGTTTGCCTATTCTAAGTATGTCCTTATCACCCAATCCTCTGCGTGACAGACTGCCTTTAGCTTAAAGTAAGAAGCTTTGACTACTTATTGTTGAGGTGGACGAGAGAATGAATAACAATGTTTGTTTTTCGTATAGTACGTCGTTAGGCATACGTAAACTAATAGTTATTTAAAGATACGACATTGTACAAGAGTATGGATTGAACATAACGTTTCGAGCTTAACTCTTCATCAGGTGTGAAAGTAAAGTAAAGAAGCAAGCGTAGAACGATAGATTTTCGAATGGCAAGTTCGAATGATAGATGCAAGGTTAAGAAAACGCCAAAATAATATGGCGTTAAATGAGGAGTAGAATGCGCCGTGATACGCTTATAGAAAATAAATATAAAATAAATAAATTGAATAAAGGAAATATCAATAATGACAAATAAATAATTAATAAATGAGTAAATAAATGAATGTATAAATGAATAAATAGAATAAATAGAACCAAAGAGGAAGACCTAGTTACATTATTACGACAGATACGAAAACTCCTNATAAAAAAATAAATATAAAATAGATAAATGAAATAAAGGAAATATCAATAATGACAAATAAATGATAAATAAATGAATAAATAAATGAATGTATAAATGAATAAATAAATAAATAAATAAATAAATAAATAAATAAATAAATAAATAAATAAATAAATAAATAAATAAATGAATAAATAAATGAATAAATAAATGAATGAATAAATAAATAAATAAATAAATGAATAAATAGAATAAATAGAACCAAAGAGGAAGACCTAGTTACATTATTACGACAGATACGAAAACTCCTTATTAAGTCCTGCGGGAATAAGAGTAGCCTGCGTGCAGCCTCAAACTCCTCCTCAAAGGAAAAGTTACTTTTACTTTGAGGAGGAGTTTGAGGCTGCACGCAGGCTAGGATAAGAGTTCCGAGTTTAAATATTATACGTTTTTCTGGAGTTTTTCGCTTGATAGAGTCCATGGGTGCAAAGGGCAGTCCAAAGAATTGAAAGGATGGGTGCAAAGAATTGACGAGAGAATGATTGCTATATTGAGTTTAGTTGGAAACTTTATTGTTGTTTCTCTAAGTAGCCCTCTTGGCACATTCCCTTTCTCTGCAAAATATTTCCTGAGCAAGACAGTACGTTTTTCAACAGTGAAAATGTTTCTCTATACTTAAAATATTTGAGCGTTTGAAGTGTCCGAAAATATTAGTATCCGAAATATTTTGCGTTTAATCTGTGTTTTGAAATGAACCAATCAGAAACATTCTACAATCTTAGACTGCGTCACACGATACCGGCACAATTTGAAAACGGCAGAAAATTGTTACGGATAGGCATGAAAACGGTATATTATTTGCTGGCACAATTTGAAAACGGCAGAATTTGAAAACGGAACTCTAACCGGCACACTTTGAAAACGGCGTCATGTGAACACTCAAAAACGATGAAAATGGAACATTTTTCGATGCTTTCAAAACGAAGTTGATTGATTCTTTAGGCCTAGATAGGTTTCCAAGTCAAAGAGCACAGGGAAGCAAGGGACTCTGGTAATGAATTTACTGTCTGTCTGTTCTTTTTCAGGTTTTAAAAGGCCTGAAATGGCTGCAAATTATACATTTATTGACATTGACACTTACGATAATCACAAAGTTATTGCACTTGGTGTGCCTGGAAGAAAAATTCCACAGAAGGACGAACCGCAAGGATCTGTTTATGAGCTTAAAAGCAGGCAGAACGACACTTGGGAAGGAATTTATATCCCTTGTGATGCTTGTGCTGGAACGACGTTTACGGGGCCAGTCACTGTTGGAGATGGTGGAATTATGATTGTTGACAAAGTGAGGAGCCTAATTTGCAACGCATCTGATTATATAACTTGGGGAAACATGCCAGAACGTCCAGCGCTGGATGCAGCTTTTGTTGAAAAACAAGGGTCAATTAAGAAGTTGATTCTCGACCGACAATCTTGCAACTGCACCAATCCACATAAGGAGATGAAATTTACGACCATTGATGGGCACGAACTTGGTAACTTTCGTGCATTCACATGCAGCCAAAAGCATTGTTATCTACTTAATAACACGGGAAATGTATACCCCATTGACAGTTTTTGTGGCGATGACGCCACAAGTTTGGATAAAGTAGAAGGAAAGTACCTTTTTAGCCAGATCGACATAAGCAAAAGTGGTTTCCTTGTGGCCATTGAAATGAATACAAA
This sequence comes from Aurelia aurita, assembly GCA_004194415.1. Taxonomy (NCBI): domain Eukaryota; kingdom Metazoa; phylum Cnidaria; class Scyphozoa; order Semaeostomeae; family Ulmaridae; genus Aurelia; species Aurelia aurita. The sequence continues at coordinate 1,173,169 of REGM01000026.1, read as the reverse complement.
TGACGTTTTCGTCGGACATGGTGCCGATCGCTGGATAAAGAGATGGATGAACATTCCAGGCATCAAATTAAAGAGTATTGCAGTGGCGGATGGTATCATTTATGGCATTGATGAAAATGGTGGCATGGCCTATATGGGTAAGTTCAGTTTTCTTTAATCAAAATTATTATTTAGGTTTTTCATCATTTGAATTTCCATTTTTGAGGATAATTCCTGCTATTGTCATGTGGGAGTATATGATACTTTTTGGTGAAGAATGCATTTTCGAAAGCAGCCGATTTTATCGCAAAATTGCAACAAAATGCAGCATTGGCTGTGTCTTCCAGACTCACTACATAGTCCCAGTTATCGCAGCAACAATAACAATTGTTTACAATTTTAATTGAATTGAATTGTTTGCTCAAACTGAGACTTATCACTTGGGTCTTAAGAACTTTCACATGAATTTTGGGACGGTGATGCACAGACTTTTTGTGCGCACAGAAGCGAGGCTTACGCATAGTCTTTCCAGCCGACGATCATTGGGTATTTTTGTTGCTGAAGTGAAACTCATAAACCTAATTGGCCTTCAAAAAGAGGAATTGCTGTTTTTTTACAGTGAAAGATTTGTTGAATCTTGGATTGAGGAAACATTCATCGTGGTACTTGTACCTTTTCTTCATAGCTACTATCACTGAAAACCTTAATTTTGACGCATTTTAGCGTTCGAGGTTTGAGCCGGCAACTTAGGCCATCTGCCATTGTCTGCAGCACACAGCTTTTGGCACCCTGTTGCTATGGTTTTCATACCCAGACATGAAATCGAGGCATTCTTCCTAATTTTCAATGCGCTTGTGCGTGAGTCGTAGTTTGAGCATGCATCAGTCTATCAATAGCGATGACTACGACTATGCAATCATGTCTTTCTATTCCTGGCGGCAGAAATTACTTTGCTGTGGAGCCCTTTGCCATCTGCAGCTACCATTTACATGAAAACATTTATCATGGAGGTTTCGCTTTTCAAAGCAATTGTAAAATTTCATACCAGTAGAAGACTTTCAATTTCCTTACTTTCTTCAAGGGTTATAAAACACAATCAATATAGTTCGTACATCTATGTTTATCTACAGTGTCCTTCTGCCCTGGCGTAGAAGCACACTCGCTGATGCAAAATTTGTATCATATAGTTTTTACAAACGTCCGTATTGGTGGATGTTCGTTAAAGTGGTGTATTGTGAAGTAGTTACCTTTATGTAATGACCGCGGGGTAGACATAGCCTTTAGCTTCCCGTGGTATCGTTTTAGTAGTATCTTATAGTAATTTGTAAGTAGCATAGTTAGTAATCTGTGTTGTAAATTTTTGATTGGAATCTAAGCTGCGAAGCTTTCTTTGCGCATGGGGGCCGTTACGTGGGTGCAAAGGAAGCATTGCAGCTATAGCGGGCGCTCCTTGGCCAGGGCAGAAGGACACTGTAAATAAAGACAATTTAATGAATTTAATGTACGAACTACAGTTTATGGTGTTTTATAGCCTTTCCTTTCTTTCTTTGAGTCACTGTTGAGCAACGATTACCGCAGGGATACAAGGGACTTAGGTAATCAGTCTACCATTTTCTTTGTTTCCAATCATATAAAAATCAACAATTTATTCTTACCAACAATGGGAATAATTGTATTTCTACAGCATTTAAATTTTCTGCAAAAATTAATCAATGTGGCACCTGTCGTTCCTTTCTTTACCCATACTTTGTTTTGTCAATTTTATGTCAGCACTTTTTAAAAGTTTTTAGAGGCTTTATATTGTTTTCAATTGACCAGGGGGTAGCGATTGTTATCACCAGGTTTCTTGGTGAACTGCAATAATTTCTACCAGATGAAAATACCTGGTGAGTGAACAAAATATTTCGACGTTTGAATGCTTTCAAATTATTCATTGGATTCCTTTAAACTGAAAATATTTGTGTAGCTAACACGCCAATTTCGATAAAAAATTTAGTTTGTCAAAATCAATCTTATCGTTCTCAAGTTTCATGCGATTTTATGACGATGTTACATCTCAAAATCCTTCAAAACATGCCTAAAATCCTTGATCAAATTTGCTAACAATCCAGCCTCATGATAATAGAAAACAGACCTAGAAAAAGTCTGAATGACAGTCCCAAGTGGATACGATTATGCAGCAGCCTATTATATACCCAGTAAACGTTTAAGCGACGAGATAGACAGATTGAGTTTGATTATGATAGCTGTGGGGCTAAATTGCTAGCAAATTTGATCAAAGATTTTTGACCTGTTTCGGATGATTTGGAAGTGAAACATTTTTGTAAAATCGCTTGCGAACGATATGACCGATTTTGACAAATTCAATTTTTGTATCTAAGTTCATATATTAGCTACACAGTTATTATCAGTGTATAAAAATCTATTAGACAGTTTGAGAGCTAGAGGCTTTCAAACATCTGAACATTTTTCTAACTCACCCGGTAAATGGCCTCGAAGTTGCAATAAAAACGTCCTTGGGTCAATAGCATGGTCATTAATAACTCGCTTGGCTTGGCCGATATATCTCCAACCATGCATTTCTACTGTGATATCGGTTGAGTTTTAATATGAAAAACGATTTATCTCGCCTAGCCGTTGTATCACTTGACAAGATACCGTGTGTCCAGAAAACGTACAAAGAAAAATTACCAAAATTTGATCCCGTGGCCGATCTTTAAATTTCTGTTGTGCCAAGTAGAACAAAGACCAAATCATTTTCCCAGGTATAGCTTATCCTTTGATTGGTTTAAGAATTAACCAATCAATCAATCAATCAATCAATCAATCAATCAATCAATCAATTAAGAATTAGCAAGTTTCCCTCTGTTTAGGGCTGCGTGGTTTTGAAGCATACTGCAAAAAAGCACTGATGATGGCCAGATAAATTTCTTTCTGTATATTAAGCTTCTAATTTGGACATAAATGTCAGAAAGAAACGCAAACTATCATTGCAGACTTAAAGGATAATGAACAATCTCAAAATAATGGCTCTTAGGGCAGATTTACGATGTTGCTTAAAAAAGTATAGCTCAGAATGAGGTTTTTCAACCTATCATTTTATACCCTTTAACCCTTTAAGTAATAAAAACAAAGAATTTATCATATTTGAATATATTTGGGTCATTTACAAAAGACATTGAAAAGACAATTTTATGATAGGTTTGATAATCGAATTTTGGTGATTTTTTAAACGGAAATACTTTTTTGGAACACCGGTAGCTTGCTTCTTTCCGCATACAAAGGGTTTTGTCCATATCCAAGACGAAAGAAGTCTCCTCCAAAGCGTCATGAGAAAGAAAATCGTGTTTAAACCTTCTGATCTATAAAAGACATCGCCGAAATTCTGTGATTGATGCATGTTCATTTACCAATATGGTTTAAATCATTTCTTTCCTCCTTTTGACGATATCTTCTATCTATGCCATGTTCTCTGCTTCCCTAATTTTTTGAATAATCCTTGTTTACAGGAGAATTGAAATCATGCAACTATCAGAAATACACTCATTTTGTTGTAAGAAACTTCTTATAAGAAACTATAGTAGCCTCTTTCAGAAAATTAAGAAGCTCGACTAGAAACGATCTGAGGTCAATTTAGAGTTAAGAAACTTTTCAATTTTTGGGTATGGGCTGCGAAGTGTTTTTAAACAAAAGTGTATCACCAACCCAAATAATACTAAAATTTATAAGTTTTTGTTTATGATTTGATTCTTTTTTGTAATTCTATATGCTCAAAAAGTTATATTAACGATCCTCAGTGAACTGTAACAAATTGCGAGATTCAATTTAATGAAAAATTAAGAAATAGTACAAGAAACTTTTACTGTAAGAATTGGGCCCTAAACTAAGAAAAGTTTCGAGCCAAGTTTCTTATAAAAAATCCCATCCAATATTGAAATGTAGATTTCAAGGAAGCTGCTAAAAAACCAATAAGAATCTTCTTTTCCTGAAATAGGAGAAATTTTAAGAAACTTGCAGTACTGGGTCAATTTCTAAAGCTCTTATAAAAGAAACTAGATTTTTGTTATTTCCAAAAAACTAAATAAGGAAAATACTGAAAAACCAATAAGAATCTTCTAATCCTGAAATAGGAGAAATTTTAAGAAACTTTCAGTACTGGGTCAAATTCTAAAGCTCTTATAAAGGAAAATACGGTTTTGTTAATTTCAAAAGACAACGTAGTGATAGGTTGTTCTAGTTTAGGTCACCTGACCTAACATGTACCATATTAGTGACAGAATTGAATTCGTTGACGGCTTGATTGAAGCACGTTCTAGCTTCTTTAGGTCAACAGAGAACGCTATTGAAAAATCAAGCCAAAATACGTATATTTTGCATGGTTTGTTACGGGTGTTTTAATTCAACTTTAAGACGTAACTCGAAAACATTTTTCAAAACGTTGCCCACAGGATTGTAAAAGTTGAATTTTTAACTGTGTTTCTCTTGGCTGTTAAATTCAAATGAAAAGACGAATCTTGATGATTTTGGCTACTTTAATATTCTCATTGAAGACAGACGCAGTCTGTAAATTAGATGTAACATTACGGGGTGATTGCGGGTAGCTTTTTGTTTCCTTTGTTTAACTCAATCTTCAAAGAACGCAACTATTTAAACATTGAAATCATCTTCATTCAATCCCCATGCTACACCTTTTTGCTGTCAGTCCAAAAAAAGTGCTGAAATATTATGAATCCCAGTATGAGTGGTCTCGGTTTGGTGTTATTAATCTCGTTTTGATGAACAATTACTGGGACTCACGTAATCAGTCTAGGGGCTTGTTAGTTGTAATCACTTTCGATCAGTATTAACAGCAGTTATATATGTCTCATCAAAACCCCCTTGTTCTTGCCGATATTTTATTTTAACACCCAGGCTTTTCATTGTCTGTTAGGGGGTTCGTTGGTTTTAATCACTTCCAATCAGCAGTATCAGCTGTTATATCGTAGAGATATTCCAGTTGAACACCCTGGTATTTCAGTCATCATTATTATTATTATTGCTAACATGCATGGCAGCAAATCAAGATCAATCAATCAATTTATTATGCGTTCAGGGGGTTGTTGGTCTCAGTCTATGTAATGCATTTAAGCCTTGAGTATTAGCTGTCATATCTTTATCATAACCCCCGTGTCATGATGATAATCGGTTTGTATACCCTGAGTTTCATTATGCGTTCACGGGGTTGTTGGTCTCAGTCTATGTAATGCATTTAAGCCTTGAGTATTAGCTGTCATATTTTTATCATAACCCCCGTGCTCTTGATGATAGTCGGTTTGAACACCCTGAGTCTTGCTATGCATTATTCAGCCATACAAACATGCATACATGCGTACGTAGCGAAGAAATCACGCTCGGATCGTATGCAGATGGTCTATCATTGCAGAAATTATAAACTCATGGATCATCACAAAAGTCTAAGACTAATTTTAATCATTATTATTCATCTTATAATTGTAGAGCGAACGAGTGCGACATGGGGGAACTGGTCGCCATGGGGAAATTGTTCAAAACCATGCAATACTGGTCAACAAATGAGAAATCGAACGTGCAACACATACCAACCATCAGCATCGTTGGGTGGAACTAATTGTACTGGAAATGAAACACAGCTTCGAAAATGCAATATACATTTCTGTGAAGGTTTGTTGTTTTTAATATTTCGATATTATCAATGTAATAGTTTATAATGGTAGGAGAGTTTTGCGAACAAAATTATACTAAAGAAAACCGGATGCAAAAAGCTTTGTAAGACACACTCTAATAAAGACGTAAGTGAGAAAGGCCTCAGTGTGCCAACTATCTTGTCTTTTTTGCATCCGAATTTCTTTATTGTAGTTTTAGTCGTTTATATTGATTTTGCTTTGTCTGTAGTACAGTAAAAACCCTCATAAAAGAACCAGAACTTTTAAGAACTTTTAGGTTAACTTTTTGGAGGAAACTTCGTGCATAAAAACTGGAAAGAAAGATGTTTGAAAGTGTTAGAAGCACAAATCATGTCGTTTACTTGGTTTTTAGATAGTACATGCCTTCTTAATTGAGCCATTTTTAAATTTTATATCCAAGAACCTTTTCTAGGCTAAGCTTAACAAGTGGTCGTTCTCATATGCGCGTGTTTGCCGTACCGGGTGGACCAAAAAGGACTTCAAATGCTTGAAAATTTGTTATGCGGAGATTAATTGAGTTGTTGAAATGAATCATAGTCTGGTCGATAGCCAAATTGCTGAAGTATTTCTGTGATTTTTCCTCTATTTTTCTGAGCATTGTAAATATAGGTAAAATTGGATTTATGAAAATTTCTGTACTTCGAAATGCGTGAAAAAGGGATAAGTAATCGCCTCACTTAGAGCAACATGCAAATACATTTCATTGAATACTGATCATATACGTTATTGCTTTTATAAAGATTTGGTTCTTAGCTCTTGAGGGGAACGAGATGTGTTTGAGTGAGGAGATTTTTTATAATTTTGATCGAGGGTTTTAGGCCTTTCCACGCATTTTTAAGTTACGAAATTTTTGTAAATTAACTTTTACCTATATTTCTGATGCTCAGAAAAATAGAACAAATATCACAAAACGCTTCAGCCTTTTGGGCATGAACCAAACTTTGATTGATTCCAGTACCTCAAGTATTTTCCGTATAACGAATTTTCAAACATTTAAAATTCTTTTTGGTCCACCCGGTACATAAAACTCGGACGATTCTCTGACCGAACTTGGACGATTTGCTGTGAAAAACTTCCAACAAAAAGCGTCGAATATTTCCGTATATTGATCTAGTTTTATCAGAGTCATTTTTGGACCAAAGTCAGACAATTTGTGAAAAGTTTCGGGGGGAAATCATTGTATATTTCGTTCGTAATCATGTTAATACCTGTAGAACACAAAACTTGGACGATTCTTTCATCGAAGCCGGACGATTTGCTGTGGAAAGTGTCCGAAAAAGCGTTATATATTTCAATATTGATCTGAGGTACTTCCAAACACTAGATCTGTAAGATTTGTATTTCTTATCAAAACATTGTCAAACAGGCATCAATCAAAAGATCTCAAAGAGCGGAGTCACAAAAATTTAGATTACATATTGAAATGAAGAGAAAATGAGCTTTCAGATGAAGCAAAATTGATATCTGTACAATTTGAAACAAAAAAGTTACAAGAATTCGTAGGGGACTAAACCAATTCCTTTTTTTCTTACCTCAAAACTCAAGTTTCTCCCACTTTGTAAACTCCACTCTTCAAGATCTTTCGATTGATGCCGGTTTGACAAATGCAGGCTAGTTAGCGCTTCATTAATCAGTTTTAACTTCTAAAGGTAAACAAAGGAAAGCAAGACGTCCTGTAAGTGTAGCTTCAAGCCATAATTTAACGTTTGCACGCCATTTGGGAAACTCTGAAATATTCTGGTATAAATTTTTCATATGTAAGGCATGGTCAGTTTTCAAAATTAAAAACTAGTCAAAATGCTAGATCTCTAGGAAGATTGTTTTAAATCAATTTATCAACATGAATTGATTGAGCTCGCAAGGCACCACGGTCATTTTTCAAAATTTATACTTTGCTTTGTATTCTGCAAAAAACTATATTTTGAATCTTTCAGTTGAGAGCTCAAATGAGTTGGTAAAAACCTAAATGCTGACATCTTAAAGTGAGCTAAATGGCGTGGCTTATAAACATGACAAAGAACAGACCTACACTCGCCATTGTTTCTTTCACTTCTTTTGTTGGTGGACGCGTCGATATTGTCAAATACAATAGACCTTTTTACTTGCCAGAAAAGAGGCTTGGATCGAGCGTCCAAATCTGGTAAAGTTTGAGGAAGAAAACCAAAGCAGGACCCCCGTTCTTTGTAGAAACACTGCTAGCTGTGACAAGAAGTTGCTTCGGATCTCGGAACACTTTTCAGGACAAAATCAGATAACAATGAACGAAAACAACGAGAAACAAGGCCAAAAGGCGAACAAAACTTGCCTCTGTATAACTAAACCGTTCATAACTCATTTTGAGTAAAGTTATCGTTGATGAACTCTCTGAAAAGTGTTCTGTGATCCGAAGGAACTTCATGCCACAGCTAGCAGTGTTTCTACTGAGAACGGGGGTCAAATTTTTGTTTTACTTCACAAAATTTACCAGATTTGGACGCTCGATCCAAGCCTCTTTTCTGGGTCTATTTATAGACCTATGAGATCTTATCTCTTATATCAGGTCATTCTATTTAATCTTAGCTTAATTTCTTTCGATATTGAAGTGTATTACCAGCATAGCTGTCAAATACTGTTGCTTGGCAACATAATGTTAGTCTTTGTGCTACTAAGAATGCTCCTCCTCAATAATATCATTGTTACACTATCATTATTAAAGGTCTTTCTCGTCCAAAAGTACCGGACGCCAGCAAATGTTGCTTTTAGTAAAATGTGAGAATTCATTATGAAGAAGAGAAATTTTGTCGGAAATGAATCTTTATGAGAATTTAAAGACAGTACGTTTCGTGAGAGAATTTTCAAAAATTAAAACAGAACAAAAGAACAAAAGAGAACAAAAGCTTTGTTTTCCCGCCAGCAATCCTTGTTTTCAACCTCTTGAAAAGTTTCTTGCTTTAGCCGACAATTTATGTTGAGTCTGCTGTATAGAGAAACGTGAAAGCATGGCCAACGCGGACACTGGTTAACTCACCTAAATGATGTGTGGTTCTCCGTCGGTTCTTTAGGCCCTCAACTTTGAAATCGAGTAAACTGCCAACAACAATATTCCGCCTCTCAACCTAACTCGAACGAAAAGTTTTCGTTTGGGGTAGATTGGGAGGTGAAATGTTTGAGGGCCTAAAGTACTGAAGGAGAAGCAGACAATGTTTGGTGAGTACAATCATATTTCTAACAAACCAGTGTGTCCGCGTTGCTCATGTTGAAAGGCGTGATCTACGAGGAAACTTAAAAGTTTGAAAAGAGAAATGTCGTTGAGAATGGATCTTTGCGGCCTTAGTTTGTGGCCTTAATATGTTATGAAATAAGGCACAGGAACTGAAATTTTGATGTAGAGAGAGAAAGATCTTTGGGATGGACTTCTGAAAGAAATTTGATTTTTCATAAGTGGCATCTTTCTTCAATTGAAGATGGATGAAAGATTTGGCAAAAGTGGAGCGAAGCAAGGCATGATCCTTGTGGACGATCAGAGAACAATGGAGATTGATGGTTATTTAAAATGATTGTTCAATTTCGAATATGATTCGAGGTGCTGTTAACTTGTAGCTTGAGGTGCTGGGTGATTATTGACTTACAACATTTGGTGTGAGGTTATCATCTACTTGTAGCAATAGGTGCTACGAGATCAATTCCTTGTGATTGGTGAAGGTGAAGGTAAAGTTGCAGTTTTTAGCGCCAAGCGCTGCGATCGCAGAGGTAGCTAAACGCTAATCGAGTCCGCGACCCCTTGTCATGACGCAAGAGGTGCTGGTGTGATTTTAGGCGTCACGTGATTTCAGTTTACTCCGTCAGGAAAATTGAATTGGTATTGAATAAAAATTTAAGTTGGTTTGAGATTTTTTGCTTGCGTTGATATTTGATAAATTTCAAGTGCTCATTCCTGTGAATAATTTATTGATTCATTTATTATTTGGATTGCATTGGAATCTTAATTCCGTTCTCGAAATTAACGAGGTATCAGTACTTCTAATTTTTAGCTGCCTGTCGACCTCGTACCTTGGGAAAATTTCAAATCCCACCAGACATCAATTATGTGAATGAATTTTGAGTGGCCCCCCCTTAAAAATTGATGACGTCTTCCAAGGAGGATGATTAGTGCTAAATAATAAATAAAATTGCGTTGATACACCAAACGCAATGATAATATAGCAACCCGTAGTTTTACTACTAGAACGTATCCCACAGAAATAATGGTTGCTTGGTAATTGAACAATATATGTGAAGATATGAAATATAAGAACTGGTGGCATTGACCTTTCTGTGTATTAAGGATTTCGCAATGTTATTCTGATTTGAATTCATATTCTTAATTAGGCCACTGAACCATTCTTTACTTATATATCTATATAACTAATTGCCCTCTTCAACTTGTGCGTTGTCTATACAACTCTACATTTTTGTTTCTGTCATAAGCTAAGGCCCCGTTCACACGGGCACGCAATCGTTCCGTTCCATATCGTTCCGTTCCGAAAAGTGGAACGCTCAGGGGTTGCGTTCACACGGGAACGCTTCGAATAACACCGTTCCGTTCCAAAAAGTGGAACGATAAAGAAAGTGATACGAAAAGTGGAACAATACGCAATCGTTCCGTTCCGTTCCCGTGTGAACAGGCGATGAAGTGCAGAACTGGTCCGAAAAACGGAACGATAAGATTTTTTCTCTAAGTGCACGCGTGGGTGTTGTTGTTCCTGGAAAGAATGGAAAGAACTGAAGAACAATTGCGGAACGCAACGATTGCATCCCCGTGTGAACATAAACAAACACTGATACGCAATCGTTCCGTTCCCGTGTGAACAGTTTAATTTTGCGTTCCAGAAACTGGAACGAAGATGGAACGGAACGATTGCGTTTCCGTGTGAACTTAGTCCCCATATAATCGAAGTCATAAGCCAAGCCAAGTTCCCTGCGATGCGTCAGTGATATGGCATTGTGGTGTAATCCTCTGAATTTGCAGACAGAGCACACGTATTTTTTATAAGAAACTAAGAATTTGAGGCAGCACTGGAAGCTTCTTAAAATTATCAGATTTTGTCTACTCAAAGTTTCTTACGAGTTTCTTACGAGTTTCAATCAAAGTTTCTTGAAGGTTCCATAACAATCTTCATGTGTACTTCCTGTGCCATCGTGAACATTTGAAAACGAAGTTTTTTAAGCTTTCCAATGTTTAGACATTACTCAAGTACCTTCCAAGTAATATGATACTGGAAACAAGTGAAAATAAATAAAAAATATGCTTAGGATTTCCTTTATTAAAAATAAATAGTTTCTTAAGTTATATTTTCCCAGTACTAGAGTTTCTTGATTTTTTGGTGATCTGGGAGTTTAGTTTCTTATTAGCGGTTTCTCATAAAAAGATGCGTGCAGTTCAGGTGGACGGGGTTCGAGCCCCACCCACACCACTTGAGCGTCATGACAACGGATCGCGGTCTCGATTTCCGCTTAGCCAGCCGCCGCCGCGAAGTGGGGGGTAAGTAATGATGGGGGTCTGGGGGCAAAGCCAGAAAGTCAGAAAAGCCGGAAAATTTTCAGGGCCACGCCCTTCAGATCTTTGGGAAACGCCCTTTTTGAAAATAGAGATACGCCCTTTTTAGAAAGATTTAGAGAGAAAACAACAGATGAAATGCATGTGAGAAAGTTCACTGCGGGGCTTTTTTATTGCATTACAACTAGCATATAGACCTACCCCTACTTGAAAACTGAATATAGACCTACCCCTACCCTATGGTTTTTATGTCATTTTTGGCCGAATATACATTAATATATTTTCAGAAAAGTGGGGGTGTATCTATCCCCCGTGGCTCCGCTACTGCGCTTAGCTACTTCGAGGCTACTTCTGCGATCCCTGCGCTTGGCGCTGAAAACCCAACCTCGTTCCCAGGGTGTTCTTACGTCATACGCTAATCACGAAGCCGAGTGAAAGTAGAGGTAGAGCAACAAACTCACTCTCGGGACGAGATTGCCAAAAACCGCAACTTCACATTCAGTTTTTTTGTGAGTTGTTTTTATTTGGTTATTTTCAGTTCAATATTAAACTGATGTTGTCCTACAGAATTATTTGGTAAACTTTCCAAAACCATCTGCTCTGGTTTCATATTTGCACTAAAAATTTTCCATACTATAAAATATAAAATAAAATAACTAATCAAATTTCATATGTTTGTTTTTATTTTGATGTTTTCAGTTGAATAGATGAATGCATTCAGGGTTCATAAATTATGTAAAGCATGTCGTACGGCTGTTTTTTTTTCATTTCAAAATAAAACATTTCTGACACATAAATTTGGTTATTTTAAAGAATAGTTTATCTTAGATTTGTCTTTCCAACATCCTCGAAATTAATGAAAATTAGAATGTCTTTATTAGCTAACGTTATTTATTGATGAGAATTTGTTGTATTCGCAATCATATTTCAATGAAAAACTTAAGAATTCGTTTCTTTTCAATTGCATCAACGACAAACACCTTTCCTTTGATATGCAGTCGTTACTTGCGCAAAATACGTCTACAAACCATGGGCGTTAAGAAACAGTTTTTCTACAACAGTTTTTCCTCACTGTGTCCCTATGCCCGTGGAGGTTGTTGTTGTAGTCACTCAAATCAGAACACAGGGATACAAGGAAAACCAGGCACAACAAGAACAACCTTCACGGGCATAGGGACACAGGGAGGAGGGGATTTCACATCAATGCACTGTATTTTTATCGTTTCGGATTTCAGCTGACGATTTGCTGTGACCACTGTCGGACGAAAATATTTGCTCTTTTATTCTTTGTGGCTTTTCCATTGACCAAATGAAAACTTTATTGGGCTCTTTCATTGGCTAATTTCAAGTCATTGCACAGAATAGCCATGGTTTACTTTACTCAAGCCACGAGTCTCCCAAAAAGTAGATGCGTTTCAAAACTCACAATAATTTCATAATAAGGTCATTCTTGAATTTGTCTCTTTTTGCTAATTGATGAAGAACCAAATTATATATCCATCTGCATAATTTTTTTTATAAGATTAAACTGGTAGATATGACAGTTGTGAGAGACTTATTCGGCAATAAAAACACATTTTTAAGTGTCAATTTAGTTCAAAGATTTTCTTAGTTAAAGATCTATATGCCCTTAAAGATAAGCTAGACGACATATATAGATATCAATACGAAAATATCGAAATATGTTTTCAGCGTTGTTTACGATGCGTCTGTTACCTTTAAATAGGCACATACGAAATGGGCGTTATTGCACGTGATGCACGTGCGTGGGTCATCCATAATCGCATGAAGATACCTGTAAATTTACGCAAGCAGGTGAATGCAAACAACGTTAACGTTAACGAGTCCTTCAAAGAATGATTACGAAACTTGGTATTCAATTTGCTGTTCAAAATGCGATTGCACTGAAGATAGTGGAGAGGAACTTATTACCAAGATGCATTGTGTTGCAATAGACAATAACGCTAAAGATGGCTGCCACGCAAAGCATGCTGGTTAAAAGCTCCCTGACGACCACCTAAGAACGTAAACATTTCGGTCTGCTGTTTCGACTAGCTAGCTTGAATTCGAATCGACCTTGAATTCGAATGCAACATGGTTCGAAAAGAAACCTTCTCGTTCGAAGTACACATTGTCCTATTTGTTTACATTGATTACTTGTTCCAAACTTTACTACAGCTAGCTAATCGAAACGGCAGACCAAAATTTGCATGTCGTTAGGTGGTTGTCAGGGGGCTTTTACCAGCATGCTTTGTGCGGCCACCATCTTAGAAATTCGAGGAAAGAACCCCATTCATCTTGGTAAAAATTTCTCGCCGCCATCTTTGATCGCCATCATGTATTACAATCTATACCTTTGAATGTTCCTAATAGACCATTGCGCAGTCGAATTCAAAGGCGCTGTTTGGCGCTGTTCGCGTTGCAACTCGGTATCGCATGGGAGTTTCGAACTCAAAATCGAATTCCACTGACCAGTGATCGAATTCGAATACGAACTAATTTCATACAACAGTTGGGTAAAAATTTAAGTCTCATCTTTTCTTTTGTGTAAGAAATTTCGAAAGATTTAACGATTGAAAGCCATGAACTCACAATCCCCTTTTTGAGCGGCAATTTTATATGAAATTTTTCTCCGCCGTTTGCCATTAATTTACAATTGTCATGAAGTCAAGGTGCTTATTATTAAAAAGTCAACAAATCTGATCTCGTGAAATTGAAAAATTTAGTTTCCTATCGCTCTTGAGTTTCGTATTTTAATAACTGGCATGCTGTTAGTGTGGACAAAGGGATGATAATATGTTGGTGAGGTTTTCAATAAAAAAATGCTGCGTTCATGTTAATTGATAATTCATCCTTAATCAGAAATCTTATTACACACAACAGGTGAGTCGGAAAGGTTTTCAGTTGTTTGTTAGCCTGCAGATTTTAGCAAATCAGCCTTAAGGCGAAAACAGCCGAAAGACATGACATATGAAGATCGGAAAGAAGGGAGAATTTTGTAAAACAAAGGAATCATGGCTGTTTTGAAGGATTCTTTGATGACATTTTAACAATGACGCCCGTTTTGAATGAGATGAAATGTTTCATAATTAGGCCCGTTTTGAAGGATTCTGAGATGAAATTTTGTAATAAAATTTTGTAATAAAATCACTAGTAACTTAAAAACACTACACCTGATTTTGACCAATTAAATTTCTGTTTCTAAGTTGACATGTAAGCTACCCAATGATCATAAATTTGAAGGGACTTGATCAATCATTAGACAACAACAGACACATAAACATGTAACCATTTTCCTGATTCACTCAACACGCGATAGAAATATATAAACGTGTCGAATTTTGAGAGATAAGATTTTGAATTATTTCTTCCACGCCCCCGGTATCTAAAAATAGATATTTACGCCTTGGTGTTTACTTTCGAACGCTTCGAACGATGAGATTGGAGAGATAACTGGAAAACATCTTTAAAAAATTACGTGTGCTTACTAAACTTTGTTTTATTAAAGCTTAGAAGCAAAATGTAGGAATTTTCCTGAAAATTGGATCAATTTTCGTTGAGACCCTTTCAAATGAAAGAAAATGCTGCTATAAGAAAGCCTAAACATGTGAAAAACCTATGTTTTGGTATTTAGGCCTACTGAGGTCAGAAATCCTTTACTATTTGCAGAAAACATGGTGTCAAACTTTAAGTTAGGATTTGTGAAATGTGAGTATCGATCTTTTGGAGTCCCTTTTCTGTTCATTGTTCCACAAGATTTAGTTATAGACCCATTGTCAACCAGTGGCGTGGTGGCTCCAAATTGGCTGGGGGGGCACAACCAATTTTGGCGCCCCCCAGAAAACTGTGATAATTGTCTGTTGTAAAACATTTCCAGACTTTAAAAGCTAATTCTTTCTCCTGACAATGCGTTGAAACCAAGTGATGACAATTCCTTGGCAGCCCCATTTGAACAAATATCATACAATTTGGGGAGAGGCTAAGGCTCAGTGCGAGCGGAGCGAGCAAAAATTTTTGAGACCACGCCCTTTAAATGTCAACCATGCTCCTTTGTGCGCCGAATGAAAAGTAAGACAATGGGAACCTCGGTCAGAAACAATCTTAAACGGGCTCCGTCTCCAAATTTCGATCGAAACGGTGATTGTTCATTTTTTGATGGGCAATATTACACAGACTTTCATCTGTTTTTTTTTTTAATGAAAGCGATATTTTGAAGATAAATCCTTGTACTTCAAAAAGGAACAAACCAAGCATTCATATCTTTTACGATTGCTTCGATATAAGTGGATTTTTAACGGTCACTTTTTGGTGGCTTGGGTGAAGCCACCAAACAAACTGCAGAAAACAATGGACACAAAACAATTGTGTTTACAGATTTGTTTGCACTTTGGCGACGGAGCCCCTTTAAGATCATACGAAAGTCGACTTTGGCGCCACGAAGGATCATGGTTAGCAATGGGTCGTTAAAGCACTATGGTTAAACATAGGGACTTTTTTGGAGACTACGCGGAGTCTTTGATGTATTCATTTTTGTGTCTTTGATGTATTCATCAAACTAGATTTGTAAATGTTTGGCTGTTGGCCTTTAATTAGCTTTACTTTGGCCATGTTTTTGTAATACCAACATTAAATTAAGTAATGATAAACGATAACAATGCAATTATTTTTCCAACCATGGTTAATGTCAACCGCGTAGATTTTTATTGCATTGCAAATTTGTTATCCTATAATGTTAATTTCCGCTTGATCGCAAAACAAACAAATACCAGCAAATTCAAATTATAACTTTGAAATTTTAATATTCTTATTAAATTGTTGCACAAATGTAATTAGTCGAAATCACAAAATTGGCAGTTTTCACAAAGACCTTTGCATGCATTTGATTAAAGTTTGTTTATTTGAACTGAGTCTGTTGCCAGGTAACTGTGAGCAAGTCTGGTCGGCCTAAATTCGAATTTTATCATTAAAATAATTTTGAAATCAACGGCCGTAGTTTTCTTTTGCAGAGTACAAAATATTTTCAGAAAATAGTTCAAACTTATGTGAGCTGGTAGTTTTCTAACTATCCATTAGATTCCTCAAAACTCAAACTGACAATCAATTTGTAGCTTGGGTGTCAACCTGGATACAAAATTTAATTGGTAAAAACCGGTTGTATCGTTCTCAAGTTATAAAAATGATCTTCTGATGGGCCTAAAATTCTTGATCAAATTTATTTTTGGTAAATTTTTGTTGAAGTTTTTGCGAAATACAAAGTTTAGTTGGTAAAATCGGTCGTATCATTGTATAGTTACGAGTGAAAATGTTTTATCTCGGAATCCTTCAAAACAGGCCTACAATCCTTGATCTCAATCCTTGATCTCGTATCGAGGGGCCAGCCTCTGGAATAGCTTGAGTAGGGAGACCAAAGTGGCACCCTCCCTCAGTGTCTTCAAACGGCTATCAAAAAATGATATCGACACACTGAGCCAGAGCTAATATTTTCTTTTGTCTCGTTTTCTTTTCTTTGTTTAACTAGAAAGATTGTCATTAAGTTTTTATTACCGCTATTTTGTTATATTATATCATATCTATTAACTTGTTTTTAAGACGTCAGTTTGAAAAACTTTATTTATACTGAAACTTTTTAACGTGTCTAAATATTATAAAATGAAATGAAATGAAACGAAACAAAATGAAAATGAAAATTGTGAATGAAATTATTATTTTCTTCATAATTCCTTTCACCAGCGGTTGAATACCATGTGTTATATGATAAACTATATTTTGGTTCACTGAAGTTGCTGCCGGGGGACACTGAAAATCTTGAGAATTAAGACAAAAGGTGTTAACGTTTTTAAATAATGGTACACAATAGAAGGTATGAAATTACCAAAATATAATATTATTCTTCTTATTTTTACAGATAACTGCATTCGAGCTAAAAATGATTTGAATGAGCCGACATGCTGCTTTCTTCCAAACACAGTGTATGGTATGAACGTCGTGTCCTTCTACAAGTCATGCATGCCCTTGTCAAATTGCTCCTTCAGTTGTCCTCTTGATAAGGACGCTACTAAATTTGGCCAATGTAGTAAGTATTATCTTTCTTTATAATATCCTTATCGAAGGAATTTAATCTGCTTACAAGTACAAGGTGCATTAAATTTATACGACTTAGTAACTTAGTATTATTTTGCCAATAGACCTTTTTACTTTACGAGATTTGAGGTTTGGAACGAGCGGTTCAGTCTGGTAAATCGTCATTCTTCGAAGTTTAAACAATTGAGATCGAATTTGGTCTTTCGGCAGAAAGAATCGCTCATTCGAATCTCGATTTCTACTTGGTAAAAAAGTCTACTCAAGTCTTGTATTGATAACAGTAGTTTCTCTTCTGTTCTCTCTGTCCTTTCTAGTTCAGTCTTTAGAAGTTTGATCGATGTTTTTCGATAAATTTAGGCTGTTTCCAAACCAATAATTTTTAAGAAATCGCTTGAAAGTCGGGAAGCGACCCGCAAAAATATCGACAAAAATCGCCAAGTTTTGTTTGGGATTTTGACTATAGATTAAATCATGAATCTTTGGAATCGGCTTTGTGTATGATTTATTATCGAATATGGGAAGAACACTACACATAAAACATGGAATGTGTACTCGGTGACTCAAAAAATGTCCTCCTCTTTGAAAAATAATTGCAACAAAAGTAGTTGCGCTGCAGACCATAGAGATTGATTTTTCTAATTGCTAAAAGATCGGAAGTATTTTTTGTATTTTTTGATAATTTTCAAAGTAGCTGTTCCTTGGTAAATTCGAAAGTTAAAAAAATCAATCTTACAGAATACTGGAAAATGGCCTTAAAATGCACAATAAAATCTTCTAGGTCTTTCGAAATCCTTTTGAGAATTAGCATAACTAACAAAATGATAAACTGAAACTGAGACGGAAACTGAAATTAATATTTTATTTATTGCTCTGAAAAAAGGGAGTATTGAAAATAATAAAACTGAAAAATTGCGTTCCCTTTTTTTGAGACGCCTTTGATCTTGCGTTTTAGACCCTTTCCTGGATGTTCTGCAAAACTCATTTTGGAATCTTTCGATTTTACCACGGGACTACAATTTTGAAAGTTACCAAAAAATATAGAAATATTTCAGTGTTGTAGCTATTAAAAAGATCAATTTTGATTATTATACCGCAAGTAAATTTGCTGCAACAATGATTTTTTGAACAGGGGGACATTTTTTGAGTCACCAGGTATCATGGTTTCGCATTTCACAGTAATTTTGAAGCGTTTTCCCCCCGAAACTCTTTTGTTATGGTACATTAGAAACGACTTTCAATAATTTTCTTCATAATCTTTGCGTACATTTTAATTCATTCGTCGTTCATTATTTTAGTTCCGATGACACAATACAGCCCATGGTCGAAGTGGTCAGATTGTTCGCAACTCTGTTTCACTGGAATGAAGTATCGCAATAGGACAGTTACAAATACAACGTATACTAGAAAAATTGTGACGAACTCCAGCATCGAAACAGATGAAGCATATTGTAATCGTCAACACTGTGGTAATATGGCAAGTAAGTACTCCTATATTTCTTATTTAATTCCTTTAAAGGACAGTACACCTTTCAGCTGTTCTACAAAATGCTCCGGATCGAGCGATATTTTTACACATTTTTATACAAACAGACGAATTTTCGAATGTGCACAATCGTGATAGAGGCTATAACGCCACTCAATCGAACCTTCCGAATACAAATGTTTGAAAATATCGTTCGATCCACACTCTTTTTTAGAAAAGCTAAAAGGTCTATTCCGGGGTCACGCTCTTAGCCGCAGACTTTAGCCCAAAATCTTTTGCTAACTTTGGCCTAAACTAAGCTGATTCAGGGCTGGGCGCCATTTTGTACTGTTGCACGACAAGGAGGCTATTCACGATTTACAGGCAACATAGTAACATTAAGACGTACCCCAAACAATAGATCAGCCTCGTTCGGGTTAAATATGACGTCACGACGCACGGACTTTTGAGCAAGATAACGTCATTGCGCCCTAGCGACTCATTTGAATATCTAATTTTTTAGAGAAAAGACGAAAGATGGTGAACAGGATCAATACAGTATTCATAACAATATAATCTTTCATTTTATCATAAATGATGCCAGCCCCCGGATTTGTCCGTTAAGGAGGATCGTGTCTCTGTATTGCCCAGGTCACCAGAGATGGATTGTGAGCTTCAGATGAAAAGGCTACTCAGGGACTGGGAAACTAGTCCATTTAGGGATTTCACCCAGGCCTTGGGTAAATGGTCTGCTTGGGGGGCATCAAAGCTGCGATTTTTTACATTTCTAGCAGCACGGTTTTGAACTTTTTATAGCTGATTTCTTAATGCTCAAACTGAGAATCTCTGTTAAGTGTTAAGTCTTCCAAACGGTCTGCTTCCTGGGGCAGCAGGTTTAGAACCATAAGAGTAGGGGAAGATAAAATCTGGGGGGGCTGCCCGATAAAATTTCCATTGTTTACCAATTTTTTGCCCGACTTAGGGTAGATTTTTGCCCGAAAAAGGCTGATTTTGGTAAATTTTTCCAACGTTGGGGGAGCTGCAGCCCCCCAGCCCCCCTGGCTCCTACGCTTATGTTTAGAACCCATCCAGAACCTGCTAGGCCTAGCATTTGTCTGAACCTGTGCCCAAAAAATACGCTTTTAGGATCATGTTATATCTCTTCTACTTTGTTTTTCAGATAAGACATGGGCTTTTCGACGCAATGGCACTCTGACACTTTGCTATTTCAATGAGACTGATCAATTGTGTACGCAAAATTCCACAGATATGAACAAATATTACTGCAATCTGGATCGCTACGGCCTTGAAACAGGAATCTGTCGTAAGTACCCATTTATTCCCTTTAATTTTCGAGACCCTTTTTGCGTCAAGGAATCCATGCTGTTCAGCATCATCTAACTGATTAATTGAATCAGCCATTCAGGGTGTGTTTGATTGGTAATTCCAAACCTACCAAATTCTGAAAACAGTAGACTTCGCAGAGTCGGACATATATTTCCCAATCAAACAAAACAATCTTAAAAACGGTAGGTTTCGAATTCGCCATGGTGGCTCGCTAATGAAAACGAGGAAAATCTCTCCAAAGTCTGCCAAACCTTCTGCCTTTTGGATCAGATGGTGCAAAATACCTTCAAAACCTACCGAACCGACCGCTTTGAGAATTTCTCAATCAATCAAACACAAATTCCGAACCTACCAAGTCAAGTCATTTTTAGAATTGGTACCAATCAAACACACCCTCAGATCACTTTATTTATTAAATACTGCACTCTGATTGGAGCTTTAGATTTAGTCCAGTCGCAGTTGATGTAAAATAATGAGTGCAAGTGTCGAAGAGTGCTTGTGTTTGTGTGTGATTGAGATAGAGTGAAAGCTGAGCCGATGTTATAAGTCAATGCTAAAAAGAGGTACGTCTATAGTGAAAAGGAGGATGATATCATTCCTTTACGTATTCCTTGGAAACGAGGTTTATTGCTTACTCCAGACTCTCTCTCGCGTCTCTCATGATTCTTCGGAAAAAGGCAGATGCTTGCAAATATTGGAAGTCGATTTGAACACATATATGATGACTTTTAATAGGCGTAGAATTAATTGAGAAGGATCACAAAAGATTTAGTTGCTTAGCTGTAATGTACAAAGATTTGTTTTGTACTTAGTCAGGATTAAAACTGTTGAATATAGCACCGACTGGTAAAATAATATAAAACTAACACAGGCGTTAAATCTTTGCAAAACTTTAATAACATTAATCGTGCAAAGTTTTATTGCTCCATCCTTGCAAATGAATTGCTCAAAGGAAACTTTAGGTAATTTGCCATAACCCCAAAGAGAGCTTTTTTTGATATCATAGTTATTTTCAGAAGTACAGCATTCTTTATATTTCTGCTAGTTTTTAATTTGTGACGTCGTCAAATTGCTAAAACGTAAACCATGATAAAACAATTTACAATCTAAGTAGCCTAAGTGGTAAAGCCTAAAACATGAAACTTTCCCCTTCAAAAAATTTCAGAACAATTTATGGAAAATGTATTCTGTTTCTCTCGTGTAATCTCCAGTGTGTCATTCTTTTCTTTATTTTTGTAGGTGAAAAAAATGGAAGTTTCTCGGAATGGACTGATTGGTCAAAATGTGATGCAGATTGTTTTACTGGCAAGCATAATAGAACAAGAACCTGCAGCAATCCTGCGCCATTGTATGGAGGGGTGTGCGATGGAATTGACTTTCAAGAAGAATACTGCAATAACAAGTCTTGCGTTGGTAAATATACTTTAGTGTACAGTTTTATCAGTATGTTATTAGAAACAACCATGGGAGAAGATACTATCGGGCGAGAAAAAACCCATGCTGTTTGAAGAAAATCCATGCCGTTTAAAGGCCTACTGTTCATTAAGTGTCAAAGCAATGATATTGCAAAATGTCTTATTTGATAGCTGACATGTTCATTTAGATTTAAAAATTTACCCAGCTTTAATCGGTCATTCCTTTTTGAAGTTATTGTTGATTTTCTAGAAAAGGCCCCGTCAAAAAACTGCGAAAATACTGAATGATGATCAAATTATCAAGTAAATTCAATCTCAAACAGAAAAATAGCTGGAAGAATTCTCGATTTGAGTTATTACTAACTTGCAGTCGGTTTCTCACACGCAATTCAAGCTAAATATTTTGATTTTTGTACCACTATATACCACTTCAATCTAAAATAGGAAAATATTGTTGAAATTCTCTGTTTGAGTTTTACATAATTAACTTGTAGACGGTTTCTCACACACAATTCAAGCTCGAATATTTAGCTTATTATACCACTATACTACTTCAATTTAAAATAGGACAATAGTATTGAAATTCTCAGTCTAAGCTCGAGTGATATTCTTAGTACAAGCTTTACATTATTAATTGGCTGATCTTTAATTGTCAATCGCCTGTCTCTTTAAAACAACAATTATTTCTTCATCTTTTGAAGAATCTTGCGATGTTTTTCGGACAGCTGTTTGTGTGTGCTGCATTTGCTTAGAATTTCTTTGTATTTGATTCTTTGAGATGATTAAACAATTCCCTGATCCCAGTTGCAAATTAAAGCGTAAACTGGGACACAAAAAGAGTTTGCTTATCCAAATTATTGAATTTGATCAAATTAATAAAAGAGCTGCAGATTTTATGACGTAATTTTTTATTTTTTATTATTTATACGAAACGGGCTATTTGCATCCTTTTTCGAAAGATTTTTGTTATACATGGGTCCTTTTTGGCTGAAAAGAACTGAAAATTAGTGAAAATGGGTATTTTCAGCTGAAACCCTCACAAATGTAGTGGGTATCAAGGCAAACTTTATAAATCAGAAATGGATAACGTTTTGGGAATCGAACGGCAGATCTGCTGTACCCCCACCCTCCCGGAAACAGAGTGTCTGTTGTGTTATTGTCTATGGTTGTGGTCGATAAATTGACTGTGCCCATGAAATATAACTTCTGTATTTTTTGCAGCTACATCTGAGTGCATAAATGCGACGTATCAAGAAGATTTACAAACCCTGGAATGTTGTGTGTTGAATCACACTATGGCAGATGGTTCCATTTGGAGAAAATGTGCTAATGTAGGACAAAGAAAGTATTCTTGTCCACTTGATAGATACAACATGCGCCTGGGAACATGCGGTAAGAAAAGCTCTTGATTCTTAGGTTTTTATTTTGTTTTGTTTTCTTGTTTGTTTGTTTGTTTGTATTTATGTTTGTTTGTTTGTATTTATGTATCATCTTATTTCGATTCCGATTTTCAACACTATCGTACTCCCAAAAACTAGATAGACAAATATCGTTTTAAGCAATAAAGTTTGTATTGCTCATCAAAGCATTATCAAACAGGCATCAACCGACTGAATTACGGCGGTGCCGTGGAGGCCGCCATAGACAGACAAAGATGGGAAGCTGTGTCACATGGAACTTGAAAAGAAGATCAATCGAAATATCTGGAAGAGCGGAATTTAAATTTTGAGCTTAGTAACAGCCCTGTCTAAGTACCCCGTCACATTCTACCTCGGTGATTTCCCCGGTGACAAAAACCAAGCAAAATCTGTCCTCATACGAGATGAACTGGGGAGATCCCCGGTACAAAATGCCTCAACAGTGAAACCTCGGCAGCAAATTATGCAAACCCTGAGAGAAATTTTGAGAAATTATTTTCATGTATATGCAGTTACCCACGAAGAATTATGCTGTCCTCGGTACAAAATTGGAGCTTCTCGGCAAAAATTCGACAATTTTTTATCACCAGGACCTCGTCCAACATCTGACCTCTCACTGGGGCACTTAAATGGGGGGTGTTTATAGAGGGATTTTGTCCCTTGGATATTCTAGCAACCTTTATTCTAATTGTACCTACCTCAATCTTGTCTCCTCTGAGATCCTATTTCCTTCTGATTTCAAATCTGGAGACCACTTGTTCATAGCTTGTATTAGTTCAACGTTATAGGTCATATTATACAGACAGGTAACAGTAGGATTTGTTAAGGATGTATAGGAACGCTTGGCAACGAGGTTGGCACACAAACTAACTTACTTACTAATTTTCTTTGACTAGAACCTATCAATGGGGGCGTTTCTGATTGGTCAGATTGGACACAATGCAATGAGACTTGTTTTACTGGGTTTAGAACTCGAACAAGGACATGTACCAATCCTCCTCCGCAGTATAATGGAATATGCACGGAGCATACTTTTGAGACAGAGACATGTAATACGAAACCATGTTATGGTAGGTTTGTTCGATGTTTCTCAATTACAATTTATCACAGGTTATTCAATTCTAACGTTTTTCAATAATGAAAATTCTCCCTGTTTCTATACATTTCATTTTTTATAAGAAACTTGGCTCTGATTTTGTAGTAGAGTTTCGTAACGTAAGATCCAAATCTTATAGTAAAAGTTTCTTGTAGAATTTCTTAATTTTTCATAAAACTGAATTTCATATTTTATCAAACTTCATCGAGGACCGCTTCTTGAGCCAAGATTTACAAAAATGAGCCAAATCATAAAGAAAAATAATACTTTTTAGTATTATTTGGGTTGGTGATACACTTTCTATTCAAAAACACTTTGCAACTCATAACTAAAATTGAAACGTTTCTAAACTTTGAATTGACTTCTGATCGTTTCTAGTAGAGTTTCTTAATTTTCTGGAAGAGGCTACTACAGTTTCTTATAAGCCTTATAAGCGGTTTCTTATAAAAGAATGAGTGTATTCAACTTCCAACGCCTGACAGTTGACAGTTACTGATGAAGTTTTTTCGAAACGTTTAACAAAATTATAGCGAGTTTTTTAATAATCTTTCTATTAAGTGGAATTGTCCTCTCTAGGCCGAAAATACCGGGTGCTTAAAACGTAGGTCAAAGAGGCTCATACAGATGACGTAAGCAGAGGCTTTAGCAAAATAAAATGTGGCTGTCTACTTATTTGATCTTGGTTTTTTGGGACTTTTTGTTTCCAATATTTCAAATCCGAGACTTTTTACCTTTATTCCAACTGTCTAAGCTTCTAATAAACAGAAAATTGTAAAACAACTTGCAAAACATATATTTTGAGATTTTTGCTATTAATTAATGTTTAGCTTCTTCAAGTAGGATTCGTATTGAAGATTAAATGATTTCTTAAGATGTAATTTTCATTACATGTACACTTTTCAATGTTATTTTCATTATAGATTGGTCAAACTGCACAAATGCGACGGTTGGTGACAACACATATTGTTGTGCTTTTGGAATTGATTTAAAAACTCGTGGACCTCTCCATGAATGCGAGAATATCAATGGGAATTATGTTTGTCCCCTTGATCGATACGAGAATAAAACTGGGATATGTGGTAAGTTTCTTATTTGTTTAAAGACCCTGTGCTGCCCAAGATCCTTTGCCACGTTCAATGATTTTAGCCTAGCAATTGTGAGGCTGTATTGTCTTTTAATCTTGAAATGAACGTTGTTTTGCCATCGCTTTGAACTCCAACAACAGACATTCTTGAAGATAATTGAAGGATTAGGAAAGCTTTGTTCCCCGCAGCTGTTTATGTTGCCAGTATTGTGTGTTCAAAATACATTGTTTACGGCCACTATGATGCTTTGGTGGTTCTTGCGCGTGCAGAGGATCATGGGCAGCACAGGGTCTTTAATCCTAGTGCATTCCTGTCGACGAATAACAAGCCTCGTTAAGGCCCCGATTATTTGAGAAGAAATAACCCGTTTAATCAGTAGTAAATAGTCTTCACAATGCTGCATTATTCGATGGGGAAAGAAAATAAGTTTGCTGACTTTTAGTTTATTTATCTAAAGAAAGAGATAGGGAAGAACACTGATGTGGAGGAATTTCTTGGGGAAAAATAATTGGTTCTTGTGAAGAATATTTACACTTGCGTTGGCTGGAATAGGAAGCCATAGACCAAACAGCCTCTTTTTGGGTCATGGGAACGAGGTTGGCCATAGACCTTTTAGCTCTTCTAAAAGGAATCTGGATCGAACGATATTTTTGCACATTTTGTAAAAATTTTCGAATGTGCACAAGAAAGATAGAAGCTCAAACGCCACTCAATCGAACCTTTCCTATAAAACTGTATGAAGATATCGCTCGATCCAGACTCTTTTTTAGAATAGCTAAAAGGTCTATTCCTGGTAAAAATCGTCTTGGAAACTATGCAGAACGTTTTTTGAAATTTCACCTTTTGTCCAACTGAATGCCGCTAAAAAGAACATAGAGGCTGATATCCACTCAGTGGAATTTTCTG
Source organism: Aurelia aurita (assembly GCA_004194415.1). Lineage (NCBI taxonomy): Eukaryota > Metazoa > Cnidaria > Scyphozoa > Semaeostomeae > Ulmaridae > Aurelia > Aurelia aurita. The sequence goes on along the minus strand of REGM01000026.1, from coordinate 1,147,163 downwards.
AGTGGACGGAATTTTAAAGGATAAAAAAATCATTAAGCCATACATTTCTACCTTAAGCGATATTTTCTTTTGTAAGCAACAAAATTTCCGTCCGCTCGGAAAATTACGCTGACTGGAAATTAGGGAATCTAAGCATATAAAAATGGCTCAAGCTACTCAGGTTCAAATTCTAGCCTATCAGATATCAGGATTTCCTGTTGACATAGATCAGTCACGCAAATATGGCTCGGCGAGTGTCAAGGCCTATTGTCTTTGCACAGCTATTTTGATCAAAGGCTCATATATTCTTCGATTCCCTTTAACAGGGCATCTATAAATGTTCGTTTTATTCCAGATAAGATTCCTGGCTATCTCAATCCGTGGTCAAATTGGACTGAATGTGATTGTAAGACGAAAGTAGAAAAGAGAATGAGGCAATACATAGAGCCAAAATATGGTGGTACTGAGGTGGATGGAAATACAACGGAAATGAGGCCCTGCGATACAAGTCATTGCCCTCCCGGTAGGTGTTACAATGGTTTTCACGGCCATCTTTCTTTGAAAGCTCATTTCTCGGTAATTACAGCCGATAATGAATTGATTTTCACTGAATAGGTGTATTTTATGCTGTTCTTGGTGCCATATAAATTTCATCAAAATCTTGCATGTCGAAAGTTTTCCAGAAATTTTTTTATCTTGGGGGTTACTTTTTTTTGGCCCACCCGTTATTATATGTCTGTTCTTGTAAATTATTAGAAGTGAAATATTTGTTTTTGTAGAAGTTTTGTGGACGAATTGGACCATTGCGAGCCCATGCCCTGTGACATGTGGGATTGGTCTGCAAACATGGCGTAGATCATGCAAGAAACTCAATGGAGATACGGCACCTGAATCAGAGTGTAGTGGTAATGCGATTGAAAAGAGAAATTGCTCAGAGGGAGTTTGTCCAGGTAAGAATTAAACTGATTACTTAAGTCCCTTGTTCCCCTGTGCTCTTTGACTTGATGATGCCGCTTCGGTCAATAGACTCACAATGTTACTCTGAAAAACTTGACCCTATTTAGGCCCTCGCACACAAGAAATTGTGGTGGCAATCAGCTCATAAGATTTCATGAATTCCATTGTGATTCAAGCTTTAATCGACAGTATAATCTTTGCTCTACTTACATATGCAAAATTTTCGTCATTAACTGTGTGCTCAAGGGGATTTTTGCTGCGTTTTGTTTGTGCGAGGTGATAACTGAGAATGGGCCTAAACAGGGTCATCTTGTTCACTGTTTTATCGTGGGTCCCTTTTGAGCAAGGTTTACCGCAGGGATACAAGGGACTTACGTAATCAGTCTAGGTTTTAATAATAGCTTTTTCCTTTGCTACTTGGTCCTAAAAAATGTAAACACTTTTGAAAAATCCCTAAACTTAGATTGCAAGATCGATCATCAAATTTTCTTTTCGAGCTAGTAGATCAAAGATGGAATTACCTTACTCTCATTAGCTTATATTTCTATCATCAAAATCATTTTGATTCGTTCCAATTTATCAAATATTCTCCGTACGAATTCTTAAACCTATGAAGTTATTTTTGTCGAACGCCGTATCTTACAAATTAAAAATATTTTTAATTTCCAAAATAAACGAAGAATTAAACTCTCATAATTTTCTTACAGGATTTAAACTTGGCAGACCGGGTCAAAATTGCACGCAAATATGTAACGGCCTTACTCTGACATGTTCTTGGAGTAACAATATCAAAGGAGATTATAAAACAGTTATGAATGGCTTTCTTCAAGATCCCTGTAAACAACCAAGCGAGGGCAAAAGGCAATGGACAGACGATTGGCAGCCTGCTTATTTAGCGAATACTCGGGAATGTGTTGGATATGAAAACGTTAAGGGTTCTCGATGCACGACTATCAAGCCGGTGAACAGTACTGTAAGAAGACTTTGCCGATGTATTTACAAAGGTATGTTTACGAGATTCAGATATACGGCAGACAATAACGCTAAAGATGGCGGCTCCAAAGACTCTGTTGTGTTTTGCTGCAAAGCATGCTGGTAAAAAGCTCTCTGACGACAGGATTTGGTCTGCCGTTTCGATTAGCTAGCTTGACATAATGATCGATTATTTTGTTTCCTCAGACGATCTTGTATACAGTGAGTGGTCGGAGTGGAGCACGTGGTCAAGAGATTGTGGAGCAGCATACAAGACAAGAAATAGAACATGTCAATCAGCTGATACATCGAAATGCGTCAAATTAACTGAAGATGTCACTGACAAAATACGTGAATGCCCTGGTATGTTATTCTTTCAGGGCCTGTTTATATAAGGAAAAACACCTCACCTGCCAGACCCGGGGCTGACAGGCGAGGTAAATTTCAGCCACTGTTGATGTGGGATTTTCACCTCACCTGTCAGCCCCGTGGCTTAGAGGCAGGATGGGGTAAAGTCTCTCTTCCGCGAAATCAAAACGAACTAACCAATAAGAATCAACGAATAAACCAATTCACCTCACCACACTGGTGGTGTTTAGTTTATATGCAAAAATGTCACCTCACCTAGGTATCATATTGCAGCGTGTTTTTCAGACCTCTAGGACAAACCCCAACTTAGTTTTGCCCTTCTTTTCGCCGCGAATTCCTCACTATTTTCTTTCATCCTTTCTGCACTTTTCCCCACCCATTTTTATCAGTGATTAATTATAAAGGTTATTTCTGAAGAGTTAAAGGCCCATAGCTAACCATGATCCTTTACTGCTCAAATATCCACTTTCGTATGACATAAAAGTCGTTTCTGGCCTAGGTTCTTTTTGTTTTGATTTTAATTTGGCGCGCAAAGGATCGTGGTTGGCGATGCGTCTTTAAAGATCCACAGCTAGCCATGATCCTTTGCGGCCCCAAAGTCGACTTTCGTATGACATAGAAGTCGTTTCTGGCCTAGGTTCTTTTTGTTTTGGTTTTCTTTTGGTGCGCAAAGGATCGTGGTTGGCAATGTGTCTTTAAAGATCCACAGCTAGCCATGATCCTTTGCGGTCCCAAAGTCAACTTTCGTATGACATAAAAGTCGTTTCTGGCCTAGGTTCTTTTTGTTTTGGTTTTCTTTTGGTACGCAAAGGATCGTGGTTGGCAATGTGTCTTTAAAGATCCACAGCTAGCCATGATCCTTTGCGGCCCCGAAGTCGACTTTCGAATGACATAAAAGTCGTTTCTGGCCTACGTTCTATTTGTTTTGGTTTTCATTTGGCGCGCAAAGGATCATGGTTGGCAATGTGTCTTTAAATGTCATATATTTGAAATTTTCATTCTTTGATAGATGACCTTGGGTTCGATAACTGGGCGACTTGGTCTACATGTACAAAGCCATGCAATGCAGGATATTCACATAGAGCAAGACATTGCAACAACCCAACGTATTGTTTTGGTCATAGAAATGAATCCAAGATTTGTAACACACAACCTTGCAAAGGTAAGTACTGAACTAAAATCTATCTCAAATTAGATGTCTCAAATTAGATGTCACGTGAAAATGCACGCGAATAAAAGCAATTGAAGAGTTTTGTATGAGCAAGTTTGCGTTATAGCAAATTTCACGTGACATCGAATTTGAGACAGACTCCAGTCTTAGATTTATTTATTGTTTGTTTATGAAAAAATTAAATTGTCTTTTTATGAATAAATTTATGAACCATTTTGGAATAACGATAAAATAAGCAACAATTCACGAAATTTATCTCTCAATAATGTTGAAATAAAATACAAACGATGTCAAAGATGTATGCGATTAAAACAAAATGATAATTGCGAGAATCGAAGTTACGTGAGCTGAGAAATTGAATTTTGAAATTGACCAAAATTGAGTAGTTTTTTTTCCGGTGACATATACGTTCTATATCTCCTCGTTTTGTAGCACGAAAAGACTCTTATATTTAATATATTTTATCTATTTTAGTATATGGTTAGTTTCCAAACACGTGTTTTCACTGGGAAACAACTGAACTATTTTTCTTATCCTGTAACATAATATTACCAGCATTAAAACCCCAATCCCAGAAAATTCGTAATAAAAGTATACCCCATTCCTAGCAAAATTTTCCGACCAAAATCCACCCCAAAACCGTATGACCGGGTAATGGAGTACCTTCTCCCCATTGGATCTTGGGGGCTATCTCCACGTTTTGCACCACGAAAAGACTCTTCTATTTGATATATTTTATTTTATTTCATTTAGTGCATGGTCAGTTTACTCTTTGGAGCAGTTGGACAGCGTGTAGTAAAAGTTGTGGCACTGGAATAATCGAGAGAACACGTTCATGCACGAATCCTGCTCCTGCAAATGGCGGAAACGATTGCAATGGGACAAAAGTGGAAAATGCAACATGCAATACCTTTCATTGTTCTGGTAATTTTTTCTTTTAATTTCTACTACCGATTGGGCCAAAATAGTCTCTGGATCAATTTAAAGTCTGTCTCAAATTAGATGTCACGTATAATTGCCCGCGAATAAAAACAATTGAAAGGTTTTGCATGGGCAATTTTGCGTTATCGCAAATCTCAGGCGACATCTAATTGGAGATAGACTTGAGATTTATTCAGACTTTAGTTAAAAGCTGAAAGATCGAAGTATTTTTTGTGAATTTCCTTTCTGAGCTTTGGAAATGTAGGTAAATTATACTTTACGAGTAGTGCTTTAAACTTTAGTTTTGAAAATATTGTCCGGTAAAATCAGTCATCTTTTAGACCCAGAAATGAGGAAAAGTATTTGAGGGGTTTATATGAGGACGAGAGAATTCCACGATCAATAGACCTTTTAGCTATTCTAAAAAAGAATCTAGATCGAACGATATTTTATACAGTTTGTGTAGAATTTTCGAATGTGAACAACAGTGATAGAAGCTATAACGCCACTCAATCGAACACTTCGAATAAAAATGTATAAAAATATCGCTCGATCCAGACTCTTTTTAAAATAGCTAAAAGGTCTATTCCAGTTCCCCGTCTTTTGCTTGTTTTTAAAATTGTTATTCTATTTGTCTTCTTGAAATTTGTATTTGTTTTTCGCAGGCCTATATTTAGCCAGCTGGAACAAGCAATGCAACCAAACATGTTTAGATATGGGACTTAGTTGCTGGCCTCATATTGATACAAAAAATTCGACGGAAATCTTCAGCAAGCTTTTATTCAAGTCAGATAAGCAAGCTGTTGATCAAACAGTCAGGTGCTCTAGTACTTCAAGTAACGCCAAGTGGACGCACCGATATGACCCCAGCTATAATAACTACACTAAAGAATGTATGGGGTACAAAGCAGTCCCTTATAAAGTGTTCTGTAATGATTCAAAGGTGTTGCCTGTCAATGTCTCAAGATTATGCAATTGTCAAAATAGTAGTAAGTTTTTATTTTCATTTTTCTTTAAAATCAAGGAATTTGTTAGAATTGGTTTAGATATGTCATTCCTTATCTAATGGTTTTAGGACCCTTTGATGTTTAGAATCTACAGTAAGTAAGTTCCGAGTCGAATGTTTTCTACATTTGTAAGTGCTGGTAGTGTTGTTTATTTAAGACAACATTATTAACCCTTTACAAAGGTAGTCTACAAATAGCAACAGTTAGTGAGTGCTGCGTTTTGGATTTACACGCATTGGAAAGTATGGGAAAGTTAATAAGAGGCGTTACATTACAAGGTCGATGCCTGTCTGGCAACCGTTTGTTCTTGCAATCAGGTCTGTTTGCAATACGCGAGGAACTTTTCACCAAGATGCATTGCGCTCTTTAATCGAATTCCTATAGAATCGTTAAAGATTCGTAATTGGAACAAACGCAATGCATCTTGGTAAAAAGTTCCTTGCCACCATCTTTAGCATTATCGTCTATTGGCATCACCTGACTGCATGTCTCATCATTTGGCCAGGACAATTCGTTCATTGTTCATTTTGAATCGAAAATTTATTTTCTAAAGGTTTTGTTGGCACTGCCATTGCCGTTTCATGATTGCGTGATTACATCGCCCCCGCACCGCATTAACTTCGCAGTATATCATTGCCTCCACAGTTACCCAGATCTCGATTCTTCGATTGAAAACAATTAGATGTTGCTCCGTAGCAAAAAAATTAAACACAAATACAACTTATTCTTGTGCCATAAATCAGCAACCACTTGTCAGATTGACTCAAACAAAGTATCAACTCTAAATTGAAGCATATCCTATGCAACTGTGTAAAAATCGGCACAATTGAAGTTACAGCTCCTCCACAACAGCCACACAAACGGGGCACAACTTTTTGGAACACCCTGAAATGCTTTTTTGACAGATTGTTATGTAATTTACTTCAAGGTGACATTGGTTATGGTGAATGGTCACCATGGGGTGAATGTTCTGCTTCTTGTGGCATGGGTACTAGGACACGATTTCGAGCTTGCGCTGGTGGCTGTTCAGGATCAGATGTTTATCGGGGATCATGCAAAAAGAAAAACTGCCCTGGTATGTAATTTTAGTTTCTTTTCGTTTTCATTCTTTTTGGGAGAGTTGCATTTCAGCAAAGAATGTGTTTTGTTATTGTAATGATGGGTGCGACTCATCTAAATTCAATCTGTTTCAAATAGTAAATTCTTTCTATATTTTGTTTTAGTGCTTACAATTTTTTTTTAGATGTTCAGGAGCTTGTAGTTTTTTGACAATTCATCAGATACGTAGCCTACGAGTAGATAATGGGTCTTCTTTCCTTTTCTTTTTAAATTCCAACAAAAATTATTTAATGGCTGTACTTGCAGTGACCAGTCGTATTTCATCAGCGGAGCCCTCAACATTGCGGTTGCTGATTATTCACGTATATGTAGATAGATGTAGATGCAGGCTATCAGATAGGCTAACAACTTCAGTCCCAGTTTCCGCTACGTTTATTGAATTGGATCAGGACACTACATCAAGGAGCGAAACTACGACGATTGCAATAAGTCTAGCTATTAGATACGAGGATTAATAGACCTTTTCGGAGATAAAGCTTTTCGACTATGATTTGAAAGAAAGCAGCCCATTGCCTCTCTTTGAGAATGGTAAGTGGCCTCTCTTTGAGAATGGTAGGTGTTTCCCTCTTGCATGTATTACCAATTGCAATCCATGAACGTTTTCAACAGTCAGCGAAGTTTCAATAGCTCTTCTGTTTACAATCTACTACTACTTCCATTGGGACTTGCAGCCTCTTGGCTCGGACTAAAAACTATCTCCGGAAGGGTCTATTGGTGAAAATCAGTCGTATTGTTCTCAAGTTACAAGCAATCTTATGAAAACATTTCAAGTCAGGATCCTTCAAAATAGGCTTTAAATCCTTATAATAATTTTTTTTTAAATCTTTCTACCTAAGTTGAAATGTTACCTGCTAATAATAATAATAATAATAATAATGGTATTATCGAGCATATCCACTACAAGTGTGGCTCTTCAACTCTAAAATTAAAAGCAAATTAAAAATTACAAGTTCAAAAGATAAGAACAATCACATAAGAATTAGAAATATGGTACTTTAGTCCAGTTTGTTGTTTGCTCTTTCAAATAAATGTTTCTTTAGATTGCAACAGAACGTTGTAAAGTTAGACTGGCATTTTATATGTACAGGTAAGGCATTGAAGCATTTTGCAGCGGCATCTTCAAAAGTATCTGGTATAAGTGATGGCTTTATACGAGTTTCATTACTACTTCGCAAGACTCTGTTACAAGTTTGCAACTCCAGTTTATTAATTACAGGCCAATTAGTGTTGTGAATTGCCTTGAAGGTTAATTTTAATAGGTTGAAGTCCCGTCTTTCTGCAATTGGTAGCCATCCAAGTTTCAAAATATCTTTTTTATGGGCGTAACGTTTAAGTACGAAGCTTGCTACAGCCTTCTGTAACCGCTGCAGTTTTTTCAACTGTTGCTGGCTCAAAGGGGAATAGACATAATCGTTGAAATCAATTTTGGAGAGAATCAATGATTCTGCTAATGTTTTACGCGATCTAAATGGTGTAAAATTCTTTAATTTTCGTAGAACAGATAGTTTGCTATAACAACTGGAGAGGACATGCTTTAAGTGGTTTTCCCAGGTCAAGTGTTGGTCCAGGTACATTCCCAGATAACGAGGTTCCTTGTCTGGCTTCAGCTTCGTCGAACCCAAAGTTATATCGATTTCCTGGTCCTTTAGTTGGTGGTAGTCATATAATCGTTTGGAGGCACATAAGATGAATTTTGTTTTGACTGCGTTGGCTGCCAGGGAATTGTTATCAGTCCAATCAGCTACTTTCGCTAACGATTCGTTCAATAGATATTGTGCATTCTGTATTTCCTTTGGCTTGCAAGTTTCGTAGACTGTAGTATCATCAGCATACTGTACGGAGCTGGATTGAAAGTGGTTTTGCAGGTCATTTACGTACAGGTTGAATATCATTGGGCCAAGAATAGAGCCTTGGGGTACGCCAAATGTTGTAGGTAAACTGTCTGATAAGATTGCATCAATCTGAACGAACTGTTTACGGGGTGTTAGGTAGCTTGTTATCCATGCAAGGAATTCTTTGGAAAAACCTTGCTGGTGCATTTTCATGATGAGTGTGTCATGAGCAATCGTATCAAATGCTTTAGAAAAATCCACGAATACAAGGAGTGACAGTTCTCCGCATTTCATTGCCTTTTTTATGTCATCTCTTATATCATTTTTATCATTATTATTATTATCATTTCATTTTTATGTCACCTGCTCAGTTTGATAAGATTAGATGACTAGTTTGACAACTCCAGTTTTACAAACGTCTAAACTTTGTTTTCCTACCTCGTCTAAAGACTGATATTCAAAATCTATTTGTAATTTCAATTTCAGTTAATGGCGGCTTTACAGATTTCACGGTTTGGTCACCCTGCAGCAAAACCTGCGGAGGAGGCAAGACCTATCGCTATCGTTACTGTACGAATCCTGAGCCTCGTGATGGTGGGTTGAAGTGTGACGGGGATTCCACGGAAGAAGATGAATGTAATATGCAAATCTGTCCAGGTGAGGCTAATTTAAAATGGTGTACGAATTAGATGCCGTGAAGCTTGAGGATACCAAGGAATGACAGTTAAGTTTAAGCATAGTGGTTTATTTGGTTTTTTTTTAGCTGATTTAATGATTTGATGATTGATCGAGTTATTGACTGATCGATTGATTGAGTGACTGATTGACTGATCGATTAATTGATTGAGTGATTGAATGAATGATTGATTGATTGATTGAGTGATTGAATGATTGATTGATTGATTGACTGATTCATTCATTTATTTCTCGTAGTTCATGGAATGTGGAGTAGCTGGGGAGAATGGTCATTGTGTAACAAACCGTGTAACAATGGCACAGAAGAGCGGACCAGATTTTGTGACAACCCTGCACCGCGACACGGTGGTCGAGACTGCATTGGAAGTGGAACTTTGAAAAGAGTGTGTAACACACGACCTTGTAAACGTAAGTATCATGTCATCTGAACATCTGAGTCCTCGTGGTTTAAAACTGAGGTCAGATTCCTGATCAAACGCTATATTTTCAAATTATATTTTCTTATACTTGCTTAACCAAAGTTGGAGAAAGAAACTTTCGATTTATGTTAATTGTTTATCAATTGTTTTACCAAATATTCCAAATATACAATACACTATTTGTAAATTCTAATAAAAAACTGAAGGGTTTTTTATTTTCCCTAATGTTTATTGAGTTTTTCTGACAAATAGACTCTCTCAGCTTCACTCATCTCCGTACTATTTAGTAAGCCCCCTCAAATAAGCTCCCAACTCAAAAATTCATGTTATGAATAAACTTCTGGGGCTTATTCGCGGTCCCCTAGTACTAATCTTAATAATGACGATAGTCGTTTGATTGATTGATTGATGAATATTTATTTCGTAGTTGTTTCAATTGGAATTACTACTCGGTTTGTTGAAGAAATATTCCAACCTGATCTTGAAAATAAATCCACTACAGCTTTCAAAGCATTAGAAGCAAAAATCGAGCGAAATGTAAGTGATTTATGATCTTAAGTTTGTTCCTTTTCTTATTTTGGTATTGATTGATTTATTGAAGATCGTTTGATTTAATGATTGATTGATGATTGATTTTATTTATTGATTGATTGATTGATTGATTTTATTGATTAATTGATTTTATTGATTGATCACAACTTTAATAAGGTAGTAAATGACTGCCCACTCAAGTAATGCTATATGAAATTATGAGTTTTCTATGCCCTGTGTATCTTCCTTTCATTTATCCTCAGGTCGAGATCTTATTAAACACCTTTCTTTCTTTCTTTCTCACTTTCTTTCTTCCTTACTTTATCAACAGGTTAGAGTTCTTTAAAATATTTTTTTGTTATCTTTAGGTCAGAGGTCAGAGGTCTTCCAACAATACCTTTTCATTTTATCTATTGGTCAGAGGTCAGAGGTCTTTAAAAACACCTTTTTCTCTATCAACAGGTCAGAAGTATTTACAAGTTTCAAAGTCATGTTATGGGGGTTGAAGTCATCTTCTTTCAGTAAGTATTCATGGAGTAATTGTCATAATCAATTTTTGCAAGGATCCTTGAAAATTTTTGAAGGGAAAAAATGTTTTCAGACTCAGGCAAGTTATAAATGAAGATCACAAATTGCAATGTCTACCAAACTATATCGTCGAGCAGTCTTCTTGCGTTACAGAATCTTATGATTTCTTTGAAATGCGTACTATGATGGTTGCGCTTTTAAATCAATCTTCTTGCTACCGGGTGAGCCAGAAAAAAGTTCCCATTTTTGAAAATTCATATCACCGAGAGTACTACATGGATTTGAGTGAATCGAAATTTCCTTGACAGCCGATAGATTGAAGTATTTTTGTGATGTTTCTCGTGTTGTTATGAGCACTGAAAATATAGGTAAATTCGACTTAACTAAAATTTCTTGATTGCGAAATGCCTGAAAAAGGTCCTAAAACACTTGATCGAATCAAAAGGAACCTCCACACTCAGAACAATACGCAAGGGCATTTAAGCAAATACTGAAGTTTCTCAATCCCATGCCAATAAATATGCAGACCATATCTCTTACCCCTGAAAATGGTACTTTCTTTATTGTTTTGTGCGATGAGTTTCTTTTGGATTTGATCAAGTGTTTTAGGCCCTTTTTCAAGCTTTCACAACCAAGCAATTTTCCTAACGTCGACGATACCTATATTGTCAGAGTTTATAAAAACGTCAGAAAAAACACAAAAATACTTCGGTCTCTCAGCTTTTAAGTAGAATTTAAATCATTCAAATCCATCAAGTCGTCTTGGTGCTATGAATATTCGAAAGTGGGAACTTTTTCTGGCTCACCCGGTATATTTTTGAATTCTCGTGCTCAACTGCTCATAAGATTTGTTTACGAATACATTGTTTACAATTTCATTTTCAGAAATGGAAGTGTTATTTCAAATTTCACGGTGAATTACACTGAAATCACGAGTCTAGAATTAATCACATTGCTGACGTCACTACAAGAAGACAAGATGTTGAACGTCATGCCCATTTCCTATTATGCCTTGAAAACTGCAGAAAGTGAGTATGCTAAATAAATTGGGGGGGGGAGGGGGAGGGTGTTTCTAGGCCTATTGTCGGATAGGGCTATGCTGCCACTTTTTTCAGAATTGACCAGACCAACTTTTGCAAAATGATACCCTGTTTGCCTAGACTAAGTTCTGGATCAAATGTGCAAGAACTGGCCTTTTCTTGACAGAAATATACCTTTTAGCTATTCTACAAAAGAGTCTGGATCGAACGATATTTTTGTACATTTTGTAGAATTTTCGAATGTACACAACAGCGATAGAACCTCCAATGCAACTCAGTCGAACTTTTCGTATAAAAATTTCTAATAATATCCCTCGATTCAGACTCTTTTGTAGAATAGCTAAAAGGTCTATTGCAGAAATTTGTCCCTCTCTAGACTAAGGCTACCACAAAGTATACTGGTTCCTGGACTGCCTGGACTATATATCCGAAGCAGTCTTCTTCTATTATTTTTTTGAAGGAACCACTTATTTTGACTTTCTTGTGCGATGAATCAGCGACTAGTTATCGGATTAACTCAAACAAGGTCTCAAACTCCAAGTTGAAACTTATCCTATACAAATGTGTAAAAATGGGGCAGTTGAAGTTACAGCTCCTCCACAGTAGCCATACAAAGGGGGCACAATTTTTAGGACACCCTTTAGTTTACTGTTTACAAATTGATGTTTATTGATTTCCTGTCAATCACTTTTCAATCATATCATTTCTCTTATAGTTCCAGCTCCTCCGTCTTCTCTAAACTGCACAGCAGTAAGCTCCTCCGCAATTCACGTCAAATGGGATAGCTTCACAGCTTTGATTGCCAATTTCGAAATAACTGGCTACAACATCATGTATAAGAGAATAAGAGACTCCTCCGCAGCTTCTTGGAAGTCCTTCGTCGTGTCCAATCATTCTACAGATGCTTATCTAACAAGACTTGAAGCTTACACATCATATACAATACGAGTAACTGCCGTGACAATTGATGCTTCAGGCATTCCTAGTGATTATGAGGATGTTATCACGCTTCAGGGAGGTAAGTCAAATTTTATCTTGGGGGAGGGGGAGGAGAAAGGGAAAGGGGGTAACGCAGATGCTTATCTAACAAGACTTGAAGCTTACACATCATATACAATACGAGTAACTGCCGTGACAATTGATGTTTCAGGCATTCCTAGTGATTATGAGGATGTTATCACGCTTCAGGGAGGTAAGTCAAATTTTATCTAGGGGGAGGGGGGAGGAGAAAGGGAAAGGGTGTAACGCAGATGCTTATCTAACAAGACTTGAAGCTTACACATCATATACAATACGAGTAACTGCCGTGACAATTGATGCTTCAGGCATTCCTAGTGATTATGAGGATGTTATCACGCTTCAGGGAGGTAAGTCAAATTTTATCTAGGGGGAGGGGGGAGGAGAAAGGGAAAGGGTGTAACGCAGATGCTTATCTAACAAGACTTGAAGCTTACACATCATATACAATACGAGTAACTGCCGTGACAATTGATGCTTCAGGCATTCCTAGTGATTATGAGGATGTTATCACGCTTCAGGGAGGTAAGTCAAATTTTATCTAGGGGGAGGGGGGAGGAGAAAGGGAAAGGGTGTAACGCAGATGCTTATCTAACAAGACTTGAAGCTTACACATCATATACAATACGAGTAACTGCCGTGACAATTGATGCTTCAGGCATTCCTAGTGATTATGAGGATGTTATCACGCTTCAGGGAGGTAAGTCAAATTTTATCTAGGGGGAGGGGGGAGGAGAAAGGGAAAGGGTGTAACGCAGATGCTTATCTAACAAGACTTGAAGCTTACACATCATATACAATACGAGTAACTGCCGTGACAATTGATGCTTCAGGCATTCCTAGTGATTATGAGGATGTTATCACGCTTCAGGGAGGTAAGTCAAATTTTATCTAGGGGGAGGGGGGAGGAGAAAGGGAAAGGGTGTAACGCAGATGCTTATCTAACAAGACTTGAAGCTTACACATCATATACAATACGAGTAACTGCCGTGACAATTGATGCTTCAGGCATTCCTAGTGATTATGAGGATGTTATCACGCGTCAGGGAGGTAAGTCAAATTTTATCTTGGGGGAGGGGGAGGAGAAAGGGAAAGGGGGTAACGCAGATGCTTATCTAACAAGACTTGAAGCTTACACGTCATACACAAAACGGGTAACTGCAGTGAGCAATTTGTTGCAAAGTGGACGCCATCATTCTATCAAAGCATTTAAACTGGGGCTCATAACTCTGGGCAGAAATAAAATTTACATCCATATGTCCAGGCCATTACCAATTTCAGAGAGAATATTTTCAAGCATTGATAGATGTCAGTTTTGTTTATAGAAGAGGAACAGAAAGGATGAGTTGGAACATACTTGAGGACTCATGTTGTGAATCATTTCCTTTTCAATCATTAACCCCTGGCAAAACGAGTAGAAATGTGAGATTTGCTTGCCTAGCAATGTTTCCCGTTGGGTCGTTCACAAACATTGCTTGGTAATCGTAATCAAGCAGAATTTGTTCGCCAATTGTTTTGATAATGCTCAGAAGTCATTGTGCTCGACACGAGCCAAAAGTTTGCCCAGCAATGTTTGCAAACGGAGAAAAACTATTTCTAATGAAACAAATCTCAAATGTTGCCCCTTTGATCTTTGACCTTTGATCTCTCCTTTGATATAGGCTTTAGAATTATCAGATCACATTCATTTCATCATTAAATTCTTATCAAACCAAATTTCAATTTTGCAGCTCCAACGAAACCGCCAAGCAACGTCTCCTGCACAGTGACATCATCAAAAACAATCTACTGCCAGTGGGCTATGGTCCCTACCATTAATCAAAATGGCTACATAAACCAGTATATCATTAAATATCAGAAATACAAGAACCCAAGCAACATGATTACTAAAAATGAATGGACGTATCTTCGTTTGGAATCAACTCAGCAATATCATACGATAACTGGCCTCGTTCCGTATACGCGATACGAGATTCAAATACATGCTGCTACGATCGCAGGAGAAGGGCCTGGGCACTGGTTAACGTTAAAGACAGATGAGGATGGTGAGTACCCCTGTCATATTAGAAAGCATCTTTTACTGTCGTTTTTGTTTTGACCTAGCAAAGGAGGACGGAAGTGTCTTGGCAATCCTTGAAATTGAAGATTTCTGAAAAGTCCAACGGTAGGATTATAGCAAAGTAGCTATAGTTTCTTTCAAGGCATTCAATTCAAAGAAATCGGTCATAGAATTTTACACCAACCTTTTTAAACATTTGGAACCTATGCTACTTGAGTTATGTTGGTTTGTAATTTGTTATTTGATTTTTGTCTTTAATTGTATCTTGTTCTGTGTTTTGATTGAAAAGAAAAACATTTCATTTTCTTTCCTTTTTCTGCAGTTCCTTCTGCTGCCCCACGAAACCTGAGAAAGGAGAGTCGAAAGTCCAATGTTTACGTAGATTTCTTCTGGGACAAGATTCCAACGGACTCGTGGAATGGGAAACCCACTGGACTCAAGCTAAGTTACTCTATAACAAGGAAAGGATCGACAAACATAATTGGTGGACCAATAACGACTGTGGAACTGGAATCTGATCTCACAAGACACAGGATCCTTGGACTAGAAGCAAACTGGGAAGTCACATTGTATATTCAAGGAATGACAGCTGCGGGGTCAGGGGTTAAAAGCCCCTCTGTTGTTGCAGGTTAACAGTTACTTCTCTCCTTTAATTTTCGCATCTCTTTTATGTTCCTTTCGTCGGTCTTTCTTCGACTTAATAATTGATTTGAATTAGTCAAGGATTTTTTATTGCATTAAAGATTTAAATGACGGATTACTAATTACGCTACCTACAAACTATCTTATAAACACTACAAGGACGATACTACCCACAGACTATGACTACCCCGTGCCCATTACATGGAAAATGTAAAAACTACATAAAGCCGAGGGATGTATCATATCTTCGAAAAGCGTACGAGATTAGTCAACTATCATTTGTATTAGGCTCTGGTTGGTTAGCCAACTGTGAATATAATTTTAGTTTCATAATTATCATCTTTCGTGCCCCGAATTTCGAGGACATAGCAAATTCGAAACTGTGTGCATTTTATTTGTCCCGGCCCTTTTATATAAGCTCCCTCGATATTTCGTACCCCAAACATTCGTGCTCAACTCAAACACGATAATCTGCACCCCATTTTCTCGCAATTCTGCCTTGTGCAATAGTGTTTTCTTTGACTCATAACGTTACCAGGCATTTGAGCAATTTTTTGTTTTCTTTCTACAGAAACCTGTCTTTGCAACGAGAGGCTATACTGCGCTTGGTACAAGAAGAACCCATATACATTTATGGAGCATAATGTGATGAAAGGGGTCTTCCCTGACTTCTTCGAATCCATGGTTTCGACAATCTGTGGCAGTTGTGGCGCCTTCAACAAAACAACGGTGTATTTTGATAGGACCAAAAATGGCCGCAGTGCGTACAGGGCATCTGAAAGTGACCTGAAAGCTAAGGTAGGCCGCAAACATATATCCTTTGGTTTTATATTTGTGATTTGTTGAATTATGGGCCGTATGTTCATCAGGTTTGCAGAATTATTCCCCCTAAATTTTTCTAAAATTTTACTGAAGCACGCTTCTCAGGCAGAATTACACGTCCCCGTCAAATGATAGGTCGAAGTACTCCCTTACCTTTCGAGTAAAATACTCAATGTTAACAAACAGAAAAAATGTAAAACGAAAACGAGGACACTAGCGGCTCCCACCCGGCCTGCCATAACTTTCCATGAATGGAAGCCTCGCAGCCAGCCTCGTTTTGCATTTTTTCTCTTTATTCTCAATGTTTAGAACGAATTTTGGTATCTTGGAAATCGTGTTCGTAATGATGTCTATTGATAAAATACTAAACTAAAACAGAGTGCCTGTATTATATTAGGACCTGTATATACGAGGCCGGTTTGCTCGCCTTGGTGAGATCTGAGTGGACAAAGACATCTTCAAAGACATCATAGAATCTGTTTCCTTCCTAATTGTCTTTGATAATATCTTCATATAGCCGCATTCAACTTTACTTTTGCGGCCCGAGCTACATAAGCGATGCTTGACTTGAGTCGCGTAGAATAATGCAAGTATTCGTCCATAGATTTGCTTTGCATTTTAGCAACTTATATATTGTGAATAAAATTGAATTGAATTTAATTGAATCTTAGGTTTCAAACGACGTTAATTTCAACGCACCAATCAGTGGCAAGAAAGATATTCAAATATTCGAAGGAGTTTATCAATACGTAAACATGATTGATGGCACAGCTTCAGTTTTCATTACCGTTGACAACACCAAAAATTCCAAGACCGCAGCTATCATGTCCTCCATCTTTCAATGTTGGCCTATTTTAGCTGTTTCATTTTTAATGACTGTTTTGGCTGGCATACTTATGTGGATGGCTGTAAGTATTCAATTTAAACATAGGTCGTTAGCCATAGGTCATAGGTCATAGGTCATAGTCTTTAGGTTATAGGTCTTTGGCTGTAGGTCGTGTGTTTATAGGACATACGTTATAGGTTGTATGTCTATTTTCTTATTTCGTTTCTAATGACCGTTGTAGTTGAGATACTAATCTGGATGGCAGGGGATATTCAACTAAAACAGACCTGGATTGTAGGATGCAGTTCGTAGGCTATAGTCTGTTGGCCATAGGTCATAGGTTGCAGGTCTATTTTCTTATTTCGTTTCTAATGACCGTTGTGGTTGAGATACTAATCTGGATGGCAGAGGATATTCAAGTAAAACAGACCTGTATTGTAGGTTGTAGTTCGTAGGCTATAGTCTGTGGGTCACAGGTCATAGGTTGCAGGTTGTAGTGAATCAGGACAAAAAGGTTTGTCCTGTTTGGGACCAAAATTACAGCATGAATCTTAAGTCAGTCAGAAACTTTAATAGCTTTAAGCATGAGGTCGTGGTCATTGATGTTTTTTCTTTAAATGTAAAATCTCTGTCTATGTAAAATCTCTGTCTATGTATGCCTTTTATTACCAAAAGCTGCATTATTTCTTGGTTTTGCTGCCCTTCCTTTCCGTTCGAAAGAGGCCATGTTGGAAGCGAGGCCATGTTGGAAGCAAGCTCATAGCTGATTTTCTGATATATCTCCTTCGCAGGATCAATTCACAAATCCAGACGAGATGCCAACTGGAAGATTCTTTCTTGGTGCCATTCAAGGATTTTGGTGGGCATTTGTTTCCATGACAACCGTCGGGTAAGTTTGCAGATAACTTTTCATATCAGTACGTTTAATTTTTAGAGAAAAAAGAGTACACTGAAACTTTGTAGAAAGTTAAAATTGTGTAAACATTACGAAAGTTGTCATGTTTATTCTTGTTTCTCTGCGTATATAGAAGCACTTGATATTCCTTGTTAAGGTATTGTGGTATTGCATCAAATTTGTACCTGCACGTAGCATTACAATTATTTTGACAACTTCAGCTTAACAGAACGTATTTTTATCCCTTTCAAGGTGCGGTGACATTTCATTTCGTAGGTTTCTGGCTTATAGTATTACACCCGTTTTGACAACTTCAGCGTAACATAATGATCTTTTTTAAGGCATAGAGATATTTCACCTTGTTGGAACTGCACGTATCTTTTCATAAGAATTTGAGCCAGTGCTGAAAGTTTCTTAAAACTATCAGATTTTGAGTACTCAGAGTTTCTTACGAGTTTCTTACGAGTTCCATAACAATCTTCATGTTTACTTCCTGTGCTCTCGTAACATTTCAAAACGAAGTTTTTTAAAGCCTTCCCAATGTTTAGACATTACTCAAGTACTTTCCGAGTAATATGATACGAAACAAATGAAAATAAAGTAGAAATATGCCAAGGATTTCCCCCACCAAAATAAATAGCTGCTTAATTAGTTTCTCCCAGTACTGGAGTTTCTTAATTTTTTAGCGATCTGAGAGTTTAGTTTCTTATTAGCAGTTTCATAAAAAAAATACGTGTCTCGTGTATTATCAAATGAGACGTGACTTCAGCTCAACACAGCAAATCTTTTTCAAGGTATGGAGACATTTCACCTCGTGGGTTCGTGGCACGTAGCATCGCAATTATCTGGACAGTTGTGGGTCTAGTTATAAATGGGATATTAGTTAGTGCATTGTCCACTGCATTGACCGTTGTCACTGTGAATGCGCAGACGAAAATCTATGGCGCTAATGTAAGATTTTAACATTTATTCCATTATAATTAATTGTGATCACCTTTTGTTAAATTTATCAAACGGAGCTTTCAAACAATTCTCACACTGGAAACAAGTAATGTTGCAAGGCATAATCACAGCCCTTTGTTTGTTAAAGAACAATCAAAGAAACAAACGCTGTTTGTTAAAAAAACAATACCCAATTAGGCCACACCACACAGAGACAGGAATTTGCCCACCATCCCATACACTTCACTTCGTTTCACTTGTAAAAAGGCAGAGTCAAAAAGGCAGCAACAACAACAATAACTCGTGCTTATTTTCTAGACTTACGACAAGAGTTCCTTTTCTTCGCAATAAAACTACAACAACAACCACACACCACCACTGCGCTCAACATGGAAATATGACACAGTTTTGACACAGTACAAAACATGATTGTCGTCTCTTCGATTTGAAATTGATTTTATTCTAAAACTTATATATTTTCATCTACAGTTGTGTTTAATTGCCTTTAATTATTTATTTCCTTATTTTTTTCCTCAGATATCCGCTGTGTACAATAGCCCAGAATATTATCTTGGTATTAGGAGAAATGGAAATATGAACTCCACAGGTAAACGTGTCATAGTTTTCTGTTTTGTTTCTGTGTTGGGACGAGATACATAGCATTATGAGAGGATTTGGATATATCATCCAGTTTTGGAAAGCTAATAGCAAAAATTTTAGAAATCGCAAAAAACTATGGGGTTGCTTTTTATGCAAAATTGAGAACTGATTCCCTTGTTTAGAATTTGTCTTAAAAAGACATTGATATTTTATCAAACTTAAGTAAAAGTTTGAGTTTACTTTTGTCCATAAAATTAGCTACATGTTGCCAAAACAGACCTGTTTGGGGAATTGTTCTTTCCAAGTAAGATTTCCTTTATCAATACCCAATATCAATATCCTTCAACCAGCACCATTTTCACTAACTTATCACATCTTATATCAAACAGGCAGAAACTTCAACACTTCAAAGCAAGCCTTAGACGCACTCATAAGACGGGATGTACAAGGGACATTGCTAGAGTTGAACGAAGCTGCGAATTTACAGGATGTGATCAATGCAAATGGACTGAAGATAGCAAAGAAAATATCGTCGACTTCAGGGATGGGATTTGTGCTTTCTGGTGAAATGGCCAGCTTTCATACTCAGATTCGATCGTATGTTAGCAACAATTTTGACGTCGTTCAAGCACTGGTTAAAAATTATACAAAGGCTGTAGTGGTAAGAGATGATTAATGTATAGTTGAAAATGAAAAGCAGTAAGAAATCTTAAGGGCTAGAAACAACGCTTTTCATAACAAGGACGTCTTGTAGAGCAAGATATTTTTTCGACCAAATGAAGTAAATTTTGGCTGTAACAGCCTTAAAGCCGTGGGAACTCAGATCTGCAGTTGTTTACCGGATGAACTAAAACCAGCTGAAATTCGAAACAGTTTCAAGAGAATGATAAAAACAATAGGATGTCCCTGCCGCCTGTAGATGTAATGCTTACAAATATAAAAATATCATGTAAACTTCGTCCAATGATGTCTATTAAGATTAGACTCTTTAACTTATTAATTATTTTGTTGTCTAATATTCACTAGTGAATATTTTTCAAAGTGATAAATTTCGTTACCTTAGGGTTTGTAAAAACTACAGAATAATTCTTGAACCCAAAAAAGACACAAATTAAGAAACGTTTAATACGTCCTAATCGTTGAAATTTTGTGCAAAATAAGGGAACGTTTACCGCAAAGGGGAAAAAAGTATATCTAAATTTATTGGCACAAAGACAAACCTAGCCCGTGTTGTTTTTTTGCAGTACCTCGCTGCTAGATTGATTACCTAAGTCCCTGAGGTAAACCTTGTTGACGGGGGGCTCATAAAGAAACAGTGAAAAAGATGACCCTGCCTAGGCCCATTCTCATCTTGAATCAAAATGGAATTGAAGCTTGAGTCACAATGGAATCCGTCGAATCTTTCTAGCTAATTGCCGCAACAAGTTCTTGTGGCGATGGCCTAAATAGTTTCAAGTTTTTCAGAGTAATATTACGAGTCTCTGTTGACCGAAGAGATATCACTCAAGTCGAAGGGAACAGGGAAACAAATTTTCAGCATCATATTTGTAATTTCAGGTTCCTGTTGTAAAAAAAAGTAGTGGCAGCGTCAGTGGTTTGTTTGACAACAAGTCGTCCACTTTCAAAGAGTTTTTGACGAGCACTTTTATCGTGTTGGCTGTCTTTATCATCCTTGGCCTCGTTTGGAATTATTTGATTAGAACGTACCTAAAAAGAAGGAACAGAGTGCATGCAGCGAAAACAGATGAGGAGATAATCATGGGTTAGTTTTATTTTGTTTAAAGAGCCATAACTAACCATGATCCTTTGCTATCCTACAGTCGACTTTTGTATGATATGATAGCATGCGCGCAGCCTCAACACTCCTCTGGGAAGGTATAGACTTTACTTTCCCGGAGGAGTGTTGAGGCTGCACGCACGCTAATGATATGACAGTCATTTCTGATCAACGTTTTGTTTGTTTCCCTTTCGTTCGGCGCACAAAGGATCATGGTTAGCAATGGGTCTTTGAATTTGNACTGGAAACTGTCGAGGACTTAACATCTTTATCCAAGACTCTGTTGATTGTTTTCCACATTTTCTTTGGATCCCCTTTATTTTTCTCTATTAAACCTTTGTAATAATCCTGAATAGAATACTTAATTTCTTTTGTTACTTTATTCCGCTGCTTGGTATAAACTGGCCACATTTCAGGAGATTTTGTCGCTATTTTTTTCAGTCTGTCCCTAGTCTGCATCGATTTTCTGAGATTTGGAGTTAACCAAGGAGCAAATTCTGACCTTACTCTTCTCTTCTTAATCGGAGCATGTATATTCAAAAGCGATTCGAAAATCTCCTGAAATGTACCAGCCATGGCAGATGGATCATTAGCAAAGGGGACAAGAATGGCTTCCCAATCTATTTGTTGCAAGTCGTGTTGGAAAAGTGCCTTGTCGTATTTCTTCATATTGTTACCACAGAGACATTTTGTTGCAAAAGAGACATTTTCATTGCAAACAAGACACTTGTGATGCAAAAGACATTACGTGTTTCAAGAGACATATAGAGACATTTTGTTCCGAAGAGACACTTGTGTAGCAAAGTAGGCATTTCGTTGCCATAGAGGATTTTGTTGCCATGGAGGCATTTCATTGCCATAGAGACATTTTGTTGCCATAGAGGCATTTCATTGCCATAGAGACATTGTAATGCAATCGAGACTTAACGTGTTTCAAAAGAGACACTTTTGGAATAAAAGATACGTTTCTGTTCCAAAAGAGACATTTTGTGTTGCAAAAAGCGAAAGAAAAATTGATAAGCAAAAAAACTCGTCTCATGCCTTTGCTGTAAACTTGTAAATAAAAAATACGCTATGATAGAGTATAATAACTATTATTGTTTTCTTCAGGAACAGTCTGGTTGTCGCGTTTGGCAAACAGTGACGGCGACTTAGACTTCTTACTTGAAGCGCCCAATAGTAATTTTTATTTCTGTTTGTAGAAATTTCAATTGATGAAATCGATTAACCCATTATTCAGGTGGTCACTTTCGACAAACATTGCCCCCAACCAGAGTTCAGAAAAAGTCACGGCTCCACGGCTGTGAGCCGGAGGAAGGTTTTGCTTGTTTTTGTCATATTTGGGGAAGGTTTAGTAATTTTTATAAGAAACCATGGAAAATTGTGGGTTATTTTGGCAACAGCAACTGGTTTATAAATTTTAGGGTTATAGACAACACGAGGAGTTCGAAAAATCTGGTAATTTTGACTTGATGAAATGAGGAAGGTTTAACTAACGAAATTGGTATCGTCCGGAGGAAGGTTTGACCCATTTCTGGACTCTGCCCTCAACAACGACTTATACTCGTTATCTGAAGACCCCGATAGCAATTTTATTTCATTTAGTAGAAATTTGAGATTTCAGTTGATGAAATCGATTATTAACTGAGCAGTACTACCTTAAGAAAGGATGTAGATATGTATATTGTTAAGTACGAGTATCGATGTATTGTTTTTATTTTGAGCATGTTTAGAGCTATTCCTTTTAGCTATTCTACAAAAAAGCCTGGATCGAGCGATATTTTCATACATTCTTATACAAACAGACGAATTTTCGAATGCACACAACAGTGACAGAAGCTATATCGCCGCTCAAGCGAACCTTTCGAATAAAAATGTATACAAATATCATACGATCCACACTCTTTTATAGAATAGCTAAAAGGTCTAATGGCTGTTAGATTGATAGTATGTTTCAAATTCTTGTCATATAGAACATTTTAGCACAAAACTTTGGAAGTGAAGTTTAGACAGAATCATAATCATAGACATATACTAATGTAACAATACGAGAAGGATGCTGTACGAAAGAGTTGCAACTCCGTTTCAACGACGGGAAAGAGAACGACAACACTTTTGAGAAGAATTTTAATTTCAATCAAAGACATTTGAGGCGGCTGGGGTTCCAAGGGGTTTCTCCACGGCTGTGAGCCGGAGGAAGGTTTTGCTTGTTGTTGTCATATTTGAGGAAGGTTTAGTAATTTTTATAAGAAACCATGGAAAATTGTGGGTTATTTTGGCAACAGCAACTGGTTTATAAATTCTAGGGTTATAGACAACACGAGGAGTTCGAAAAATCTGGCAATTTTGAGTTGATAAAATGAGGAAGGTTTAACTAACGAAATTGGTATCCGGAGGAAGGTTTGACCCATTTCTGGACTCTGCTCTTTTGGAGTGAAGTGTCCTATAAAACTGACAGAATGAGATGTACCCTCACTAAGTTCGTAAGCTGTTGAGCCTCTTTCAAACGATTCTTAGATGTTTTGCGAAGGAACGGAGAATCGTTTCTAAACTAGATAGAAAGGGAAGCAAAGTTGCAACGAAGACACACTGGGGGAATCCATACGCACTTGTGGGGGGATGGAGGTCTAGCTAAAATCGTAGAAGTCGAGAGTTAGTCCCTCGCCTGGGTTTTCTGCACATGAAATAGTTTATTTGTAAGATAGAGTAACTTGAAAAACTTAGATAAAGTAGATATATAACTTAGATAAAATAGAATCAATAAAGATGTCGTTGTCTGACTGCCTTTTAGAAGTAAATTTCATTTGCAGTATTAATTACGGCATAGATAAATAGTGATAAAAAAGCAAAGCCGAAAGTATCAGTGTTTCTTTTTATTGTTCCTAAATGGGGTGATCCCTCCCGATCCCCACTACCCGGCGCATATGAATAAGAGGTATGAATGAAATGACTTTTGTTAGTCATCAGCCCAGAGGGGCTTTGGGCTCTTTCGACCTGAATCTATATTTGCAAACAGATCCTTTTTTGGAAACTTACATTCTAAGACGTATTCGAGTGACAGTGAGCAAATATCATATCATTTAAAACAGAACTGTTTATAGAGAAAAATCTGGAAACATCCAGAATAGTCCTAAATCGTCTTCATAAAGTCAGTTGCAATCAACATAAAATTGTTTCCCAAGCTAATATCTGAATCAGTAAAATTAGGACAGAAAAGTCTGCAGGCTAGCAAAAAGCAGCAAAAATAACAAGAAGTGAAACTAAAACAAATTCAGGATACATGTCAGGCGCGAATGTCCGTGAATCATATCAAGTCACCAGTTTTTTAATGAGTAATTTCGCCTTTTCGCAGATCCTACGTAAGATCTACTTTTCGCCTTTTCATAAGACGCGAAAGTCCGCGAATCAAAACAATTAACAAATTTGTGAGCAATTATTTCGCCTTTTCGCAAATGTCACCTGATTTGGTAATGATAATTTGACTAACAACAAATTAAACCGAACGTCAGGCGTGAAAATCCGCGAATCGTATCAAATAGCTAGTTTTGAATAAGTAATTTCGCTTGTTCACAAATTTAACTTGGCATAGGATGATGATGATAATGATGAATTGATGATGCATTATGGGATGTGACCCGGGGTGTGTTCCTGTAACTGTGTTTCCGCCATGCAACTTGCCCTCCATTAAAGCAACACCTTACTCAACTTTATCCTCCATTTGCAACTCAAATATAAATAATATTACCATTACAACTATTATTACGACTGCTGTTATCATTGCTGGATTGAAAGCAAGCTGATTTAAAGATATATCCTGAAGGCTTGCTGCATATTTTGACGGTGAAGAAGAGCACTGCTTTACTTAGGCCCAAACTTCATGGACTGTTAGCAACGACAGGGTAAGTTAGCTAATTTGAATCGGAAGGGAATAATGTAACGTGCCGTGTGCTGCTTCCATTGACAAGGAAGTCGTTGTTGAATCAGAGAATTAACAATGGAAGGGAAAGTATTAAGCCAATATCGTCATTAATGAACGGATAAGAATTACAAATGTAAAACGGAATGCATTCACGATCTTTTTTGTGGCCTAACTTAGGAAGGAGGGGTAGCCGGAGAAAAAGGTTCAACGGTTTTAGCTATTGTCTCAACTGACTATTTCATACGCAAAATCTTCAACATATAGACTGCGGAATTTCTGCATATTGATGCATCAGACGATCTAAGCAATCAACAAAAAAAAGCCTGGTTAGGACAAAAATATACTGGACCAAAAAGGGCCACTACCTTTTGCATTTCGTCAAATTGCTGTCTTTGAAGATTAGTTTCAGTTTTATTTCATTCAAAATGGCTGTTCGTTTGGAAAATGAAATCTTGATATAGATTTCAGACTGCCTCTTTGTTAGGAATCTGGCTATCAACTTTCCCCCAAATAAAAGAGAAAGAAAAACTGACTGAATCAGAAGGGCCAGACTGCATTTTATGTTGCGCGCGCGGAAGATCTTCTGCGTGCAATTTTAAGTATAACAAAGGAAGAACAACTTAGTCATTATTTTAAAACAATAGCAAGGCGCGCATCTTCGGTGCGCACTTTGCAAAGTTTGCAGTCTGGCAGGAGGGTGATTTCTCAAAGATCATTGGTGCAGGAAATTTGAGTGAGAGAATTGTGCCTTTAATTTTTGGAGCCAAGATTTAACAAATCTAAGTCAGAAGGACCACAACTAACTAAAATTGGTGTTCCAAAGGTCTTTGGATGGTCCTGACTAGAAAATTTGCATTTTGAAGATGTAATTTTGATGGCCTAAGTAAAATATTTGTGGTGAAATTAGCAGTTGCAAATGATATCAAAATGATGTAATCTTTTTTAACAGCTAGCCACCAAGATAAACAAGTGCAAAAGGTTTTCTGCATGCAAGTTATGGTGCGCAGACATCAAATGTTCCAATCTGGTCTTTGATTGATGCTGCATCAGTTGGCAATGATTTATAGGGCTGTTACTGCAAGTTCCCAACTCCTATCACATTGTGAGTTTGAGAATTTGAGTGTGTGCTTGTGGCTGAAAAATGTGCACATGAGATCTCACATGCAAACAGCAAAGGTCTGGGATGTAAATGCTAGTGTTTTTAGAAGTAGTTATGTTTTATGTTTTTATGCCAGTTTGTGCTCAGTGAATGTGCTCCCCTTAGGTCTTCTCATCTCAAATGATATTTTATCTTTGCAGACAGTGACAGAAACTGAGGCTGTGTTGCATGAACTGCAGTGTAATCTAATGGTGGTATGGGTAACCTACTAAAAGTACTCACGAGACAAACTGAACCTGGAAATACTGATATATTCATTGATTTTGAAAGTAAGTATCTACCTTATGCGCCATCCATTTGATGCTTTCACACAGAAGAGGGAGAGGGGTATCAGAATTTCTACATGGTCGTACAAGTTTGGAGGGGGTGCAAAGGGAGTTTTGTATGCACGCAAAAGAGGGGAAACAGTTTCGGAAATGCTGAATAGTTTTTGTTTGGCGCAAAATGGTCACAGAGAAATGGTCAGATAATATCAGAAAGAGAAGAAACACAATAGATATTTACAGTGTTCTAATTTGAAATTTAATCAATCAGAAAGCCTGATAATGTTTTCATTTGGTTAGTGGAAAAGTCACACTTCAACTAAATTCTTGTTGTCATCAAGGAATGGATTTGTTAACGTTGATGATCAAAATTCTTTCTTTACTGATTGCTTCATTTTTCCTAGATGCGTCTCCAACTGAACTGGAGAAAGAAGTATTTGAGGTAGTAAAGGAAGTGTTGGCTGCAGCTCCTGAAATCCTCAGAGAGTTACAAGAATATAAAGGAGCAAGCGAAGAAATAAGAGAAGCAATAGCAAACCCTCGAAATGAAGAAATGCAAGAATATGCTTGGGCAGCCGTTCTTCCTTTGGTCGCTAAACTGAAAAAGTTTTATGAATTTTCTATTCAACTTGGTAAGTTCAAAATATTCTATTTGTTTCTGTATGCTGAGGAATGTGGTTCAGGAATTTTTTTTAAATATCTAAATTATTTTTGAAACAATTCATTTTTTACCTTGACCTCAACTATAAACAAATTTTCTTAGCAAGTTAAAACAGTTTTTCTCCCTTAGTCAATTGTGGCATATGTGAAGAATATTTACCTTTGGCATGTTTTTGAAAATCTTTCCTATTTTTAGCAGCAAAATGTTTTGATAATTTAGTCTGTGTTCTTTTGTATTCTGGCTTGGTTTCAGAAAAGTGCTAGCCAAGTTCTTGTTGTAACATCAAAGATTTTAAGATCACAATAGTAATAACTTTTCAAGAGTGGGGCTGGACAAACAGAATAGATGATAACTCTAAAGANGCAAGTTAAAACAGTTTTTCTCCCTTAGTCAATTGTGGCATATGTGAAGAATATTTACCTTTGGCATGTTTTTGAAAATCTTTCCTATTTTTAGCAGCAAAATGTTTTGATAATTTAGTCTGTGTTCTTTTGTATTCTGGCTTGGTTTCAGAAAAGTGCTAGCCAAGTTCTTGTTGTAACATCAAAGATTTTAAGATCACAATAGTAATAACTTTTCAAGAGTGGGGCTGGACAAACAGAATAGATGATAACTCTAAAGATGGTGACAGATTTAATCGAATCCCTATAGAATAGTAAAAGATCCTTAATTAGAACACCATGTATTTTGATAAAAAGCTCCCTGCCACCATCTTTATGGTGCATTGGGTGTTGAGTCAGAATCGGTGAACTGATGACAATTGTAATTTAGTATATACTCAAGAGACCAAAAGTTTTTGCAGATTCAAGATGAGAAAAGTCATGCTTGCAGCTGTCCTTCCTCTACAGCTCTGTGGAGAGTATTAAGCAGGGTGTTAACATACTTTGGAACCCCTTTTATGCATGTGAAATTAACTCTTGAATGGGTCTGCATATCAGAATGAGGAAATGGGGATCATCTGGAAATCGAATTTATCAGATCTTTCTAAGATGATAGATGTGTTTTTACGTCAAATATTTGCTGTTCCAAGATTTTCTGTTTTTGAATATTGACAAAGCTCTTCAAACACCATCCCCTACAAATTTTTGATTTATGACTTTCCTGCCCAAATATAGGTATTTAGTCCAGAGATTTAAATATAACTACTCTTGAGTCTGGAATAGATGTCCCCCCCCCCACTTCTTACTTTTGGAAAGTCCACCCAGGACATCCTTATTCCAGGCCAATAGTTTATTGATTTTTAACTCCTTGAAATATGAAACATGTGAAGTTTTGTTCGATAAGATGTGACTCTGATTGTATTTTTTGTTTTGATAATTTAATTTAAGATAGGGTTTGGGGGTTTGGGTTTGGGGACTCGTGAGTTGTCACCAGACCAGGGGGAAGATGACTAAACTGATGAGGTTCTTTTTTTGCAGAAAATGTTCTTCCGCAACTTCTCTACTCATTATGTGGCAGTCGAAATGAACCATTATTGCAGCTAGATAGTCATCAAGCATTGGCAAAACAGTTTGCTGAAATATTACATTACACTCTTAAATTTGATGACCATAAGGTAATGAAACGTTTTTCAAATTTGTAACGTGTCCCACAAAGTTTTTGCATTGTTTATTTAAAGAAAGAAAAATGTAAACAAAATTCCTCATAATTTCTTTGGCTTCATTCTGTAAAATATTAATTTGATTCTTCGTTTGAGTTGACACAGGCCTTGCAAGGAGAGGCACTTGAGCTCAATCAAGCACCTCCACATGCACCAGAAAAATTCTAAGGGCTTGATAAAATGGGCACCAAGATTGATCACCTTTATAATACAGTGAATGTGCATGCAGATTTCACTACAAAGATTCTGATTATATTTGGCCTGTTCTGTCATTTCTTGCTGTCTTTTTGCTGTGTCAGACTGTATATCACCAATAATTTCCTATGTTATGGGATTGACTTTTTCCCAGGTGCTCGATCAAGCATCTGAAATTTTAAGCTGCCCTAAAAGTCAAGCACCTTTAATTTTCTTACTCACAAGGCTTTAATTTTCTTACTCACAAGGCCTGGTTTACAGACTTTTTTCATTTCTAACCAAATCTAATTCTTCTTAGATGTCAAATCCATCAATACAGAATGACTTTAGTTACTACAGAAGAACTCAAAGTCGAAAACGAATGGTATGTTGTTTTAGCCTGTCACTTTCTTGGTGAGGAAAATGTAACACCTGTTTAGGGGGATTGAGGTATTACCATGTAACAACATGTTTCACTGTGCAGTGCTTCAATTGCATATTGATATCCAGAATTTATCGGTAGCAATCCTCCATAAAACTTAAAAATTAAGGCCATGGCCAAATGAGCAAATGTTGTTTGCCAAATATTTGATATTTGTTTGCCAAGAAAGCTGTTTGTTCGTTTGGCCACATTGCAAAACATTGCTGGACAAACAATTTTGCTTGTTACAAGCAGAAAATGTTTTTGAACTTCTTCAACACATTGCCCAGCACATTCTGCCTGTCTGTCAATCAATGTTTGTGAAGTGGTCAAACAGGAAAACATTGGTTGGCAAGCAGATATTTGGAAAAAAATGTTTGCTTGTCTGGCCAGACTAAAGGCATTTAGAGATGCTATTGAGAAAATATTAACAAAATAAAAAACTTGCTGAAAAAGTCATAGAGTCATAACAAAAGTCATTTATTTCCAATTATTATTCCATAATCTGGCATCTATGTTTTTAATCTTGAAATTTCGCCATCGTCTCTTAGTTTTATCGATTTTAAATCCGTATTCTGCCTATTTATATATTTATGTTTCCATTTCTGTAAATTTTTTTCTGTTGATAGGATGGATCGGATGATAATGGTTTAGAAGTATCAACAGAAATGGCAAACAGGATGTCACTTTTCTATGCATATCCAACCCCATTTCTTAAAACTTTGAGTGACGCAACTGGAAAATTTGTCTCAGATGTAAGTTTTAATCAACATTCCACTGCATTAAGTTTAAAGGCTGTTATCCAACCTTGGTCCTTTGCGTGCTCTGTTTTAGAAAATGAACAGTTTTGTGGTCTACGAAAGTGGCTGCCTCAATAGAAATCTACACGCAAAGGCTGCTGGTTGGACAAGAGCCTTTAATATGTATAGTAAATATTCATCATAAGACTTAGATGCAACATCAGGGAGGACAATATATAATATAAAATGACATTGTAAGTTAGAGTTGTAATCCAGGCTAATAATCTGTAACACATCTAAACACCAGGCTGGAAACTTTGCACGCATGGAAGATCTTCTGTCCGCTCTGTGGACAATTTTGTGGGAAAAGGTAGATAAACATAAGGCATACTTCACAAAACAATAGACTTCCATGCGCATTTTGCAAAGATTTCACTCTGGTCTAAACATAACACAACAGATTAAACGTTAGCTGTACCATCTTTACTACGTGGGGCACTTCATAGTTGCATTGGGAATTCCATAGAATAGCTAACGTCAATCTTGTTCTTGAAAACATTTGACGATTTTGAAGTAACAATGTCATCAGAGAGACCATTCCAATAGTCTGTTACTCTTAGACTAAAGAATTTCTTCCTAATGCCAGGATTAAATCTCTGCTTCTTCAACTTTAGGGCGTTTCCTCAAGTCTTGGTCTATGATAATATTTATTATATACAGTAATGATAACCAACACATAAGAACCTTCCAGGTCTACTTCTAAGAACTAATGCTGAATTTCTGCACCTGTCCCCATCAAACCTGAAAATAGTATCTTGATACTCAAGACATTTTTNAGAAATGATCGAAAATCCGTAAGTTTTTGTATACATTCAAAGTTATTTGTTCTATTGCTCTTTTAACTAGTTTCCCCAGGAGGTCCACTTAATAGGTCAAATATCCAAGGAAGTGCCTGCCGATGGGGTATCAATTTCAGTAAGAGATCCAGGACAGGATTATACCTTTCGCATCTTGGTTCCAGGACAGGCATGTCAATAAAGATAATTTTTGCAGGACAGCTCGAAAATTTTATGAATGTACTAAAAATCAACAACACTAGCCATTTTGCTGCACGTTATTCCAGGACCTGTATTGAGTTTTCAATATCTTGTTCCAGGACAAGTTCCGAAATTTTTCCTATGGCAGGCACATCCCCATTGTTTTTCCCCAAGGTAGACCCCCGGGGAGATTTTCAAATGTATGGATAGTAGCTTATTCTGTTCTGTTGATGTGACCTTGAAGTGGATGAACGGAGCCAATTGGAGTAATCTATAAATAGGATAAAAAGCGCCCACACATTCCATTGTTTCTTTAGCTACACAATTTTCACAAACAAATACAATATGCTAATCATAGAATACCCAGACCCCTTCGGCACGGGACTTTATCTCCGTTGGTTCTCTTTAAATTCAATTCATTCAATTCAACTTTTTTCATAGAATACAGGGGTAAATGCTATTACAGGTATATATATGACCAAATTAAAGCATAGCTTTGGCCGTTAAATTAAAATGTTGCCAAAAGAAAAAGAATTTGAGTTCGAATTACAAAATCGTCCTATTTGTTTACATTGATTCCTTGTTCTGGACTTTAACACAGCTAGCTAGTCAAAACGGCAGACCAAAGTTTTTTATGTTGTTAGGTGGTCGTCAGGAAGCTTTTCACCAGCAAGCTTTGCGCGGCCGCCATCTTTAGCGTCATTGTCTATTGTGGTTTATAATGGTTCTAGTTCAGGGCCGAAGCGTTCCGAATTTGTTTCGGGCCAGAAATCATGAATTTATTTTGATAGAACATGAATTGAGTCAAGAGATTAATGATGATATGACCTGATACAAGCAAAACATTTATTGTCGAGATCCTGACATTAAAATTCTAAATATTTCTATTTAATGTTGTAGGGCAATTGCAAGCAGGTTTCAAGAAGAGGAAACAAAATTATTTTGTTTAAGAGTTATGGTAAGTGAAAACAAACAATAAACAAATAAGCAATCGATACATTCGTTGCAATCGTAAAATTTCTCATAATTAGATAATACTGACAGTGTTGTTCAACGTCTTTGGTACTGGAAATCTTTCAGATTTGAACAAGAATAGACTTTTAGCTATTCCACAAAAGAATCTGGATCGGGTCATATTTTTTACATTTTTATATGAAACGTTCGATTGAGTGGCGTCATAGGTTCTAGAACTGTTGTTCACATTCGAAAATTCTACAAAATGCGTAAAATATGGTTTGATTCAGATTCTTTTTTAGAAGAGCTGAAAAGGTCTATTGCTTTTAATTAGCAAACCAAGGGAAAGTTTGATTGTTAAAACAGGGAAAACTTTGATTGTTTTGCATATTTGATCTGAGACTGCAATGGAACGCAACTGTAGGTGCAGAGAAATGTTATCAGTAGCCATATTCACACTAGAAGACCAACAAATCTTCTGAACGGACAAGTCATCTCAAACGGACAAGTCATCTTAAACGGATAAGTCGTCTGGTGTGAAAACGGGACGGACAAAATTTTCACCATGCAAGTCGTCTGATTTTGTCTGTCAGTTTTTTTTTGTCTCTCCAGGCGATATTTCAAAGGTAACTTGTTCTCTACAAGGACAAGTCGTCAAAAGTCCGATTTAAATTCACACCAGATGAACAACTGTCAGATACCTTGTCCATCAAGACGATTTGTTCCTCTTCTGGTGTAGAAAGGGCTAGTATGAAGGCAGACAAAGAGCCGTGAATCTGAGAGAAATGTGGTCGATNGGACAAGTCATCTTAAACGGATAAGTCGTCTGGTGTGAAAACGGGACGGACAAAATTTTCACCATGCAAGTCGTCTGATTTTGTCTGTCAGTTTTTTTTTGTCTCTCCAGGCGATATTTCAAAGGTAACTTGTTCTCTACAAGGACAAGTCGTCAAAAGTCCGATTTAAATTCACACCAGATGAACAACTGTCAGATACCTTGTCCATCAAGACGATTTGTTCCTCTTCTGGTGTAGAAAGGGCTAGTATGAAGGCAGACAAAGAGCCGTGAATCTGAGAGAAATGTGGTCGATGGTAGTCGCCTTTATTTGTTCCTACCTAACATCCGAATGTAGTTTCAGAACACTGAGAAGCTAAGCCGATCGAAACAGGGTCCTGGTCCTTCCTCTCGATGTGTCCACACCCTCATGACTCCTTTAGCCTGGAATTACGTAGAGTAATCGCCTTCCACACATTCCCATGAATATAGCATTAGTACAGTTCTTGTCCTAGCAAAAGTTTGTCGCCTAACAAATCTCCTAAACACCCACTGGCAGCAGTTTTACAAATATTATTTGAAGATCGGCTCTGTTTGTATCAAACTAACAAAAATTGACATTTTCCCCGCTCAGTAAAGATTTGGTTTAGTAAGGGTTTGTTTTAGTTTTGATCCGCGTTGATCACTGCTCTGTTGATATAAGTAGGGGGTCAGAGATTTACAAGAATTGGTTTCGTATCTTTCTGTTCGTGTCTCAGTTGTTGATTTGATTCAGAACAATTTATGATTCGTTTTATGGTAAATATTCAAGAATAACAGTGAACAATTTAATCTTCAGGTTTATCCCTGAAATCGCTAATAATAGGATGGTAGTCTGAGGCCTAAGTTGCTGAAAATCGGCGATTATTTTACAATTGATGATACAAGTTCATTGTTAGTGATTCACTGCTGAGCTACATGTTTTTATTTATAGAAAATTCTTTATAAAAATGCCCCTCCTCGAATAAGCTGCCATGGGGAGTATTTGAATTCCCACAAAAAGCGAATTTTACGTAAATTTATACATTCTTTGTCTGGTTATCATGTTTTCATCGTCATTACATTTCAATGTTACATTTTTTAAATATCTCTTCCTGTCAGTTCAAAGAGTGAGATCCTTTTTACTTTTCTCCATACTTTTATCAGCTAAAATAGCTGTACAGATCTACTGTATTATTTAATAAGTCCGTCCACTTCCAAAAATTCATTTTTACAAACAAGCCCCCACCTAGAGGCTTATTCGAGGATTTACGCTACTAGATTACTCCCTAACGGCTAGCCCCTTGGTAGCAACGTTTTGCATGTCCTATCGTAGTAATATTGTTATTTGTTATTGTTTATTCGATTGACTTTAGGTTGGTGTTATAATTCTTTATGACCACGTACATCCTGTTGGAGCATTTGCGAAGAATGCAGCAATCGATGTGAGTTTCGCTTTGTTTTGTTTCATTTTCTTATTTCCTTCGTTGCTTTCGTTGAAGATGTTGTGACGCAGTGCTGTAATCCTCTGACTTTGCAGCCAGAGCAGTCAGGCGGACGGGGTTCGAGCCCACTTCGGACCCCACCACTTGAGCGTCATGACAAGGGGTTGCTGAATCGATTAGGTGTTCTCTACTTCTGCGATCTCAGCGCTTGGCGCTAAAAACGCAACTTCGTCTTCACTTTCCTTTATTTCTTGTATCAGTTATTTCGTTTATAGTAAAACCCGGATTAAAACTTTCCGACTTTTCCTGAAATGTAATAGGTTATCAAATTTTAAGTGTTTCACTGTCAAAAATAGAGTCACTTGACCAANGAAGATGTTGTGACGCAGTGCTGTAATCCTCTGACTTTGCAGCCAGAGCAGTCAGGCGGACGGGGTTCGAGCCCACTTCGGACCCCACCACTTGAGCGTCATGACAAGGGGTTGCTGAATCGATTAGGTGTTCTCTACTTCTGCGATCTCAGCGCTTGGCGCTAAAAACGCAACTTCGTCTTCACTTTCCTTTATTTCTTGTATCAGTTATTTCGTTTATAGTAAAACCCGGATTAAAACTTTCCGACTTTTCCTGAAATGTAATAGGTTATCAAATTTTAAGTGTTTCACTGTCAAAAATAGAGTCACTTGACCAAAAATTTCGTATTTGGAGACTTGATTAATTAGCATCAAATTTTGTAATTTGCCTTCCGATAGATATTGGTGCTATTGTACTAAGTTTCAGCTGGATACGACTTCCAATTACGGAGATAAACTCGCGTATTGACCCAGACGATATGTCACGTGACTTTATCAATTCACGTGCATCAAAATCAGACTTGGGGCAAATGAAGCCATTACAAAAGCAGCTCGTTTGTTTTTCAAAATAAATCAATTTTAAACAGCTGGAAAGCTGTTAAAATCATTTGAAAACTTTGCGGGTAATTAGGCAAACATTAAATTTTCGGTTTTTTTTTATTTTAATGTATATGTCTTTCCCCTTGTAGATGCGAGCGTCAGTAAAGATTTTGAAAGATCAGCCAACGGGAACAGTAGACGGATTACTCAACGCTTTAAGATACACAACGAAGCACTTGAACGATGAATCAACGCCGAAGAATGTCAAGGCCATGCTAACACAATAGTCCTTTTTTAAAGAGGTAACTTTATGTCATGAAACAAAACTGTTTTAGTTTAAACGAAGCCATGCAATTCGGCGGTGTGGCGGTATGGCGGCCGCCAACGACAGAGCTGAGGCGACAAATCAGTCTGCAGTTGTCATTAGTTTTTTAAATCGACTCGTGCTTTTAATTGATCCACAGTCTTACATCGATCAAAGGTCACAAATTAAAGGTCACAAATTAAAGGTGATAAATCGTTGACCTCCCTGCTAATCAGAGCAGAGGTCCAAAGGTGAAAGATCGATCGAAAGTGATACTTGTATTATAAATGAATTTTTTCCATATTTGCTAGTTAGTTTTTTAAGTAATTAAGCAGGACTCGTAATTAAAGTGTATTGAAGATGAAACAAGATTATATCAAACGATCTCTCTATGTTTTATACTCTGTCAAACAAGTGGCTCAAAATCCAACTCCTTGCGTGGGACAAAATTTCAAGGAATTTCAAATGATTTGATTGGACGATTCATCGTGGGAAGTAAATGACCATGGTTAAAAATTGCTCCATGCCACTCATCTTCCCCCTTTCCTGAAACCGCAGAGAAACTCAGACCGGCATGGTGATATATATTCAACAATTTGTTTGCCCATATTCTTTTGCCTTTGCAAATTCGATTCCTTGATTTAGTAAAATGCAGATTGTGAGCACACAAAATTAAGAATCGAAATTGAAATTTTCTGAATTTGAATTTTCTGAATTTCGACCTTCATGAACTTCCCACAGAGGACCCATTTGTAGATTTGAATAAGAATNTACGTACAGGGAGGGTAGCCCTTTAGAACAGGTACTGGTTAAAGGTCTACTTGAGATGAAATGGTAAGGAGAACAATGTGAATAAATTTCATATTAAAAAGGAGCCTTTGAAACCAGCATACTTAGCGAATGCATCTTTTTTGTTGCCTCATTATTGCTGTCGCCATTGTCATAGTCCATGATGAAAATGGTGACAACAAAGAGATGGACACGCACCAAGCATGCCAGTTGAAATAGCCTTGTTAGTCATGATTCACAGATTTTTTTGGGAGTTTGATTTAACAGTTTCCTATCTACTATTTTCCTGCCATCAATACTACCAATTTAACCCCCAGCATACCCATTTTAACCCTGCAGACCCGATTGTTATTTATTCAATCAGTGGTGTACTGGGATTTACGTTGCAAGATTCATGAAACATCCTTCAAGATTCATGAGGGCACAAACAAAATCACAGCTTTGTCTGAATTTTCAACATTAATCATTTATTCATGATCTTTGATCTCTTCAAGCACATCATTCAGAACTCCAAAATTCAATTTTTTTTAAGGAAATTTGGCACAGTTCTTATGGTAAAACCTTCTTGACGTGTCTCTTAATTTTTCATATAATTGGATTTTTTCATGCTCTAAATGCTCCCAAAGTACCAAATATGATTTCAAAACAGGTATTAAAAGAATTTAAACTCAAAATAATATCAAAACCCCAAAACAGTTGTCAATACTTATAATTGCAACATATTTTGGAGTGACCTGAGAAAATTTAAGATGCAAGTCACAGAAGTTTCTGAGCTTTTTAGTCGAGGTAGCACGGTTTCTTAATTTTTGAAAAATTGAGCCTACAGTTTCTTATGTTTTTTATCAAAAGAAATGCCCTGTGTGCCCTGAAACCATCTATCCCTAACCTGAACCTCAATTTACCCTAAATACCATCAACTAATTCTACTAACCATGAAGTAATCCTAACCTTAACCAATGGTGAACCAACTGGTAACCATACCTTTTAGCAGTACACACAGGTGGTGGGTTGGCCTAGTGGTTAGCGCTTTCACCTTCTGAGAGGAAGGTTGCGAATTCAAGCTCTTGGCTGGCCGCCTCTTCTTTATGCTCCTCGCCTCAGAGAAAAGTGTAAAGTCCTTAAGATGAGTTGCCTGTTGAGGTGGTCTGGACAGCTTCGGTAATGGACTCATTGCTGGTCTTTCGTTCAGACAATATACTAACAAAACACAATACAGATCTGGCCTCTGATGTTTCTGATTGGCCTTTTTCAAAACATAGCTGGGTATAAAATTCTCAAAGCACTCTTCAACAAATTTTTGTATGGCAAGAAGACCTTTCGAGAAAACGTTTTAGCTAAAATGCTGCAGACGTAATACGAGGATTTGGCAAGTCTGTGTTATCCCTGGATTAAGTTTTAAGTCTAGTTGAATAAGATTGCTTTCATACAATTTTGACAGCCCAAAAGTGACCAAGTATGATAATACAATGTAGCCCTACCCTTATCTCCTCCCAAGTAACAGATCTTGGCTTTGGACCAGGCTAAAATCTTTTATTTCCCTATTTCTAAGAGCATCACTTAACAATGGGCTCAGAGTGGTTAGCACATCGGAAGGACACTTCATAAATTGTGTGTGCTTATCTTTGTATTAGCTGCTTGATCTCTTTTTCATTGAGAAAGCTTACAGTACACACCCATTTGGCTTATGTTGCTAATTATAACCAGTGTGCTTCGGCCTATCAATTCTAAGTGCAGGGTTTTACATACATTAAACACAAGAATTTCAGACGTTCATATTTTCGGACATTTCAAACATCCGAAAATTTTAGTGTCCAAAATATTTAGTGTCCAAATTTTTTTTGCAGTAAAGAAAAGTCAGAGGAAAGCATCTTTACTATTTAAAAACGTAATGTTTTGGTAACGAAACAATTTGCATGGAAAAGTGTTCAAGGATCTCTTTGAGAACTTAAAATGAAGCACACTCCGTAAAATTGTAACATTTTTATAATGAAACTTTTATAAGGGGAACTGTAAATATACTGAAACTGTAAATAGACTAGGTGACTGTGCTTAGCAGGGTAAATTCTCTTTGTCTTCGTTTCCAGACAGACAATACTCCAAATCTCCCCAGCTTACATTTGATCTGTCTCACAGACTACTTTGAATATTTTGGGTTTTGATGAATGGATTTCTACTTGGATTTCATGACCCCAAAAGCTGTTGAAATCATTGTAGGATTCATCTTGAAATACTTCAAATCTGTGGTGTGGACCATGATTGATTTGAAACTGGATGATAACCACAGCCAAGTTATGATCATCACCGCCAAATACCGGGGGATGGGACAAATGGAAATTGGGTTTGGGGGCATAGCCCCAAGGTCAGGGTTTCCTAACAATGTAAAGGCTATCTCAAATTAGATGTCATGTGAAATTTGCGATAATGCAATATTACTCGTGCAAAACAATTTAATTGTTTTTATTCACATACATTTTCATGTTAGCCATAGTAGTGCTATAAACTGTTGCCTGACTGACCTGATTTGTTTGTTTGTTTGTTTGTCATCTAATTGATCTTTTTACCTAGCTAAGCTTACTATATATAAATAAAAGTATAAGTAGACTAATCTAAATCGATAACAAAAAATATAGCGATACAGTAATACATAAATACATATAAATATTTTCTACTATTTTCATAATCTAAATAATTTTCTAAAAATCTAATGCATGTTGACAAGCATTGCATTTGCAGTTTGGTCAGTTTTGGCCTGACTGATAGATAGAATTTTTGCTAGATAGAAAACTATCTAGCAAACAGGGAACAATATGTCGAGATTGATCAGGTTAAATCAAGCATGAAAAGTATCAATTGTGGAGTACCACAAGGGTCTGTTCTTGGGCCAAGACTATTTGCAATCATGACATCAGACCTTCCAGAGTGTACGAAAACTGGAAAAATTGAAATGTTTGCAGATGATACGGAGGCATACTGTGTAGGCGATACAGTTGACAATGTGATATGTAACCTGCAGAAAATGTTAGACGATATTGCCATATGGTGTCGAAAAAATTTTCTTTCAATTCACCCTGACAAAACAGAAATTATGGTTATTCAAAAGAAACAGTTCATAGGGCCGTTACAACCTGTATGGCTCAATGAAAGGCAAATCAAAATTGTTGACAAGTCTGAATGTCTAGGCATTACTATAGACAAAAATTTAAATTGGAAACCACAAATCAGAAAAGTTTGTCAGAACCTAATTGGAAAATTAAAGTTTTTAAAGAAACTAAGATCAATGTCAGCCAAAGTCCTAGAAGAAATTTATTTCAAAGGTCTTCTGCCAAGTGCAACTTATGGTATATCAGTATGGGGATCATGTAACACGTCATCAATAGCGGAGCTTGAAAATGTTCATGTTAGAGCAGCAAAACTTATCCACAAAATACCATCTTCAGTTCCAAATCATCAAGTACTCGAG
>REGM01000026.1:1068152-1101895 GCA_004194415.1 Aurelia aurita | reverse complement strand
GCACGTGGTCTAACCTTATTAAGAAAGGCTAGATTTGATTGGATGCGCCCTAAGTGCGGTGCATTAAGCCTTGTTAGTCTCGGTTTTGAATCTGGATTTTCAGGAGTCTCAGTTTGAAGCCATAATATCATCTAATTCAATGCGGAAAACGGAGACTCATGTAATCAGTCTAGCTTATCTGTAGCTTGATCAAAATCTTAT
The DNA here is from genome assembly GCA_004194415.1 of Aurelia aurita. Taxonomy (NCBI): domain Eukaryota; kingdom Metazoa; phylum Cnidaria; class Scyphozoa; order Semaeostomeae; family Ulmaridae; genus Aurelia; species Aurelia aurita. Next base: position 1,101,694 of record REGM01000026.1, on the reverse strand, counting down.
CCTTTATTGTCTAGTCTTTTTTTAAACCAACCAGGTTCAGAGTTCACTTCTCTGGTTTTTTTCTTCCCATAATTACATGTGACAGTTGAAGGTCATAGCTTTTGTGGAAAGTTCATGTTTCATAAGATTGTACTTCAATTTAGTTGACCATTTCTTTATTATATGGTTTACCAGATATCATGCTATTAATTTCTGTCTCCTTATTTGCATAAAACCTAGACTAGATTTGCTAAATTTCTCCTGACACCTTGCCCTGGCTACCAGCTCCGTTTTTAAAAGCTATGGAAAACAGGAAAATTTTGTTCAAAAACTTATACTTTATCCCACTTTGCTTTCAAAAAAAATTATTTTTAGCTTCTTTTATAGGAGGGGGGTCCTCTCTCGATTAGTTTCTATTTTGAGGACTCGTCCTTAGATAATCATTCTAAATACAAATTGTAATGTTGCCTTATATGTTCTTTACTTTTCATTGTTTTTTGTATGTAGATTGTTAATTGTCATGTATTAGATTTAACTGTTGTATTGTATTTGATTATTTGTTATTGTATTTAGGATGATTGTTAAATAAAATGAAACTGAAACTAAAACTAAAACTTTATCTTGAAACTGAGTTTGAATGATATTACTCAATACAATACGCAGTAGCAGCCATTGAATGAGCACTGTGAACTTACCATATTACGATCAGTGCTTAGGTAGGAGGAAGCCCCTTCTTCAGTTTTCAAAATAATGTTTTTCTTTTCAGGAAAATGATGATATTCGAATTCAACAAATGCAAGAAATGGCATATTTGCAGAGTTTGGAAAATCCCGATGCAATCCCACCTCTACCACCACAAATGACCCAGATGACCCAGATGACCCAAATGACCCCTGTTCCTATTATGCAAACAATGGTCCGTGGAAGGGCAAGACCGATTCTTCGAGGAGCCCCAGGTGGTATGGCTAGAGGTATGCGAGGAGGAAGAGGAAAACCAATGCCTGGTAATTATTTTACTTTTCTTTTGTTGCTTCATCTTAAGGCCTATGTTATTTAATCCTTTGTCTTGGAGAAAGCAAACACACATATCTAAGGGTCATAGGCCATAGGGGTCCATTGGGGATGGGGGTAGTAAGTATTCCAGGAGCAACAAGGAACCAATGAATGACCGTTAATTAACTTTGCTTGTACTGTTTATTTTTTCCCTACGATCAGCATTTTGGCTTGGTTCAGAACCTGTTTGCACTGTACCAGGCAGCATTCTTTTCCTCTTCACCTCAGGCAAAAGCCGCCACTGGTTGTAGCATTGTCAAAAGAGGAGGTGGAAAAAAGCAAACTCTGTCAACTCTCTAACCAGCAAAGAATAGTTTTAATTGCTTTGAACTTTGCCCTATATCCAGGATTTTGTTCACACTAATTAGTAGCTTTTTTAGTGGTAAACTCAAAGGAGTCCAAAGTTCTCATTTTGCCATTTGCCTTCAGAACTAGACAGTCTTTCTTCAACCATTTTCAGATGAAATCATTCCTGCACTCAAATTTTANAGCATTTTGGCCTAGCTCAAAACCTGTTTACACTGTACCAGGCAGCATTCTTTTCCTCTTCACCTCAGGCAAAAGCCGCCACTGGTTGTAGCATTGTCAAAAGAGGAGGTGGAAAAAAGCAAACTCTGTTAACTCTCTAACCAGCAAAGAATAGTTTTAATGGCTTTGAACTTTGCCCTATATCCAGGATTTTGTTCACACTAATTAGTAGCTTTTTTAGTGGTAAACTCGAAGGAGTCCAAAGTTCTCATTTTGCCATTTGCCTTCAGAACTAGACAGTCTTTCTTCAACCATTTTCAGATGAAATCATTCCTGCACTCAAATTTTAATGTGATTCTAACATTTTGAAAAAATGCTTATTTACTTACAGTTTTGATTTAAACTCTTCTACGGATTAGGTTGCTTTTGAAACTGGATAATCGAAATTTGTTTAATTACCATGAAACATAAAGCCTGTTAGGTGCGTTTCTTGATCTCGGTTACTTCAAAGTAATTTTGACACACAATTACTAACGTTTTATAAACTTTTAAAGTTAAAGAAAGCGCAAAAATACACCAACAGAGCATCAAAATGCAAAAGACACAAAATTTAAATTATTCTCTAATTTACATGTTACTGAATACATAACTTTGATGATGCTGGGAAGTTGTTGTAATTTAAATAAAGTAAAGTTATACAGTATTTTGTTTTGATATCTAGCGTCTTTACTGTAATTCAATATTCAAAGGCACTTAACAAATTCTATTACTCCCTCAGTTCAGGCACTTTTTCTCCCTTGAAGAGTATTTATTCACACAGCGTGCAGCCTTACAGTTGGTGCTTCTGATGTTTTATTGCGTTCAGCATTGAGGTACCATTTTTACACCTTGGTGAGGTGTGAAGGCTCAAATCAGTAATTAAGCTCAAACCAGTAACAATTTCAACATGAAACTCTAATGGATTAAGAACAAACTTCATTGTTAATTGTGGGCTGTGCCTTGATGATTGAATCAAGTTTTGGTAAATACAATTAGCTGCAGTTTATAAACGATTACATGTTCTCTATTAAATACTACAACTTTTGTCTTATTGACATAAAACTTCATCCCATTTATAGTCCGAGGTGCGATTGGTCGTGGAGCCAGATTCGTTGGAGGTAAGAGCATTCTGAAAAAAATGAGTAAATAATACACTCTTAGGTATCAACAAAATAAATAGATTTTCGATATAAAGGCTCCTTTAGCAGTAATGATAATTAATAACAATAATAATTTCTTTATTTACAGTTGTGCCAAGTTCTAGTTCTACCTTACAATAATGGGACATAATATGCTATAATGACATAATATACTATGATATAATGTGCTAAATATGATATAATCATTATCTACAAATTTTGCAGCTGCATTTTTCCCATTACAATTTTTGATGTTTTTCTCGAATATAGCAGCTGACGAGGCGCTCTTTATTAGCATTACTTATTTAAACAGGATGACCTTAAAGAAAATAGAATAAAAGTGTAGAAAAATCTTGCTTGATCCAGGATCTTTTTAAGAATAGCTTGAAAGTCGATAAAGATGTATTGATTCATATCTTAATCAATCAGTCAATCAATCAATCAATCAATCAAGGAATAAATGTATATTGAGAAATTTAAAGACACTTTTGATTGTACTTTCAAGAGTATTTTTAAGTGATTTTGTTGTCTTACATACTCATTTTGTTACCATAGTGAGGATGCCTGTTCATGCTCGAAGTATTGGCAGAGCTGTTGTCACCCATGTGGCCGCTCCAAGACATGCAGCACCTGCTCCCAGCCATGTATGTATGCACTTTGTATTCCTTTTCAAATTCTTCCTTGCATATTCTGCTTAGAAAATAGCAAGGACTCTTTTGGCTTCATTGTGCCATAAATAAGCAACCACTTGTCAGATTGACTCAAACAAGGTCTCAAACTCTAAGTTGAAGCCTGACCTGTGCATCTGTATAAAATTGTAAGACAATGTAAGTTACAGCTCCTCCACAGCAGTCAGACAAACAGAGCAACAATTTTGGGACATTCTGTGGTACATAGTTACAGTAATGATTTGAAATCTTATTTCTTTCACAGCGTCAGGAACAAGTTGCCGTAGCCGCAGCAAATGAGGTAAGAAAATTGCTTGCATAAATTAAAATCCATAAGTGTCGGACAGTAAAAATTTCAGATAACTTTTGTCTCAATCTTTTTTGTGTGAAACTTTTCCGTCTGAAAAATTGGGATTGAATCAGCTCACAAGCCTTATGTGAATAAGAATGATTTCTCTTTCTAAGAAAATATATCAGATATCTCGATGCTAATGTTTATATTCTATCTCCAATAGTTTCAATCTTATTCTCCCCGTCAGCAATATGACACATATGATGCAACCTATGACGCAGCTTACGATGCAGCATACACAGAAAGTCAAAGGTAGGTGTCCTTGCGCCCATTCTCTCCTTCTAATCTGTCTTTAAGTGGGTGTAGAAGAGGAGGCTATCAGTCAAGCAATTATTATCCCTCAATTCATTAGTCAAAGCCACATTTTTCTGGCTGTCTTACTTTAGACAATCCAGCTATTGCCTCAAAGGCTAGGTCTAGTCATTAGTCTACGTTTTGACACAAAATTAGTCAGTAGTCTAGCAGCTTTATGGCTTTCTTAGTCAACTAGTCCAACTCCCTTCTACACCCTCTTTTAGTGCCCCATTTACTTTTTGTTTTGCTATGACGCAGATCAAATTTTATCCATGTACCAAAATATTCATACCATGGAATGTTAGTTTAGCGATTGAAGGAATTTATCCACTGAATTATTATGTTTACAAAAGTCTTCATTCAGTGTAACAAAAAAATACCCGGAGATAAGAACTCTTGCTTTCAACAGGTTTACCAACGCATTTATTTCTTTTCTCAGTGAAGACGTTTATTATGACTACGCAAGTGGACAAACCTACGAATATGGTAAGTTTATTTGCTGCTGTGACTTTTGCATTTTCATGTTTGCCCTTTGCTATGCTTTTCTTACCTTTGTGTTATCACCTTTGTCCTTTGCCATACTGCTGTGACCTTTGTGCTGTCACCTTTCCCCTTTGCTGTGCTGCAATTACATTTCATTCAATAACCTTTCAATTTACCCTTCATGAAATAAAAGAATTTCTAACAAATTTTTTTGAAAAATATCAAATAATTCTGTTTCTTGAATAATCTTAAAAGCAAATTCAAAAATTTGAAAACTCGGATTTTAAGTATTGTGATCTTCCTTCAAAAGAATTACCTAAGCTTGAAGTTACTGTTAGTGGGATTTTAAAAGAGTACCAAAATTATCCGATCTCAAGTAATTTTTCATTAATTTTTCACCGTCAGAATATAAACTTTAGTTGTGGGAGCTTAAAACTTTTCATAACAATTTTGATTATTGTTAAAAAATTCTCAAACACATCTCCGTATATTGGATTTTAATTCTCAAGATATCTATTACGATATTTTTATACATTTCACCTTTAAGATAAAAAAATTTCAAGATAAACCCAATCTAGTGGAAGTATTTTAAGGGAATGCTGCACCATAAATTGGTGTCTGTGGAATATCAATTTTGTTTTCATTGTGAATTATGAATTTGTTGGCCATTTATCTCAACCCCAATATCTCTCTAATCTGCTAACTACCCCTAAGCCTATTGAATTACCCCCCCCCCCCCCTATTTCAAATGTATGCTAAATTGTGCCGCTTTAACCAATTATTCTCTTAATTGATTCTGCATATTTTTAAATAATTTTACCGTTGTTTAATGAATTAATTATCTTATCGGGTGTCCAAAAATAGAAGGTAACAGTTAGGGGCTCCATCTCCAAATTTCCGTTGAAAAGGTGATTTTGCAGTTTTTGACCGGCAATATCGCACAGACTGTCATCTTTTTTCCAAAAATGAAAGCGTTTTTTTGAAGATGAATCCTTATACTTCAAAGAGGAACAAACCAAGCATTCATATCTTTTACGATTGCTCAGATACAAGAGGATTTTTAACTGTCAATTTTGGTGGCTTTGGTGAAGCCACCAAACAAACTGCAAAAGACAATGGACACGTGGCTAAAAAATTTTTACAGTTTGGTGACGGAGCCCCTTTTGGATCAATCAAGTGATGCATGTATTGTTTTAAACATTCTTAAATTGGTATTTCCATAAAATTCGAAATTAATCATGGTTTTTAAAGAGGTAACCACATCTCTAGGTGTCTATCGTTAGGCCCATTGGACCTTCTGGGATGAAGAGAATGATTTAAGGAATACATTAATCGCTAGATTCATTAACTTTTATTTTTGGAGCACCCGGTATTTTTCAACTGGTAAATTATGTTATGGTATTGCTTAATTCAGTCAAGAGAAACAAGAACTTTTCAGTGAAATATTTCGATCTTATGCAGATCTTCTTCAACCAAATGTGTGTAAATTACAGGAATGTACTGTAACGATACAGGAAAAAATTATAAATTTGATTAAGATTTCTTCGAATGTCCATAGAATTCCTGCTTTTGTTAGACTGATAACCTAAGTCCCTTGTAGCCCTGCGGTAAACCTGCTCAACAGGGAATCATAATGAAACAGTGAAAAAACTGACCCTATTTTGTGCATTCATCAACCGAATCATGATCGAATTAGGCCTTTTTCAACCGCCAGTCCTCGGAAATGAAATGCAATGAAAATCACGTTCAGAAGACAGTTAATCAACGGAACCTATCATAAATACGAAGAAGAAAGCTCATTTACTTGCTAAGTGCAAAATCAGTCTTGTGATACGATAATTTCCATATTTTAAGACTAAAAGTTAGCAGAGAAATCTCCAACCAGCTTCCCCAGCAATTTGTCAAAATCTAATCAATTGCGTCGATCGAATCGAAAGTTCGAAAACCATTGTTCTTTACCAAATCTCGCAATATTTTTGTCAAGACGGGATCTCGTCTTGGAGGGCCTAAAAAGGGTCAAGTTTTTCAGGGCGCAGGGAAACAAGGAACTCTAGGTGATAAGTCTACATTCTTGTAATTTACACATATTGTGGCTGAAGAAGATCTACACAAGATCGAAATATTTCACTGAGAAGTTCTTGTTTTCTTGACTTTATTACACTAAATAACCAAGACAAATCAATCTTTACTTGCAATATTACTTAATTCGTATGATATTACTATTTATTCAATTGGTTGATGATAATATTATTCTATTTTAATATTATATTATATTTTCTTTAACCCACCAGCTCCCACAAGCAGTGCGAGTTTCGCCACACCAACTACATTTAAAGCTCAACCTGTAAGACAAATGAAAAGAGTAACGAGGGAAGCAGCTTATCCATATTGATCCATTTTAAACTTCGATGACGATAAACTTTTGCGACAAACAAATTCTGAACGATAATTGTGCCGAGCTGTAGTTTAATCAATTACTCAAAGGCGTATTCTTGTCGTCGTGTTTTGTTTCGGTAGATTTGGTAGGAAGCTCAGAAATCAAAATTGATTCAATTCACGTTCTAGAAACGATAGAGTATATTCTATATATGCTCCTATCTTTAGAGTTCAGGGAGTAAATCTTTGCCCGTAATTTTTACAAAACAAGGAGGTTTCGAGGGAAATCTGTACTAAAACGCGACAGCAATTATCTGCAAAGATCACTGCAAAACAGAGGGATTAAAAGGCCTAATATACACAGCTTGAAAGTTTTGCATTGCAAGCAGACGTATGTGAATCGAAGTTTTGACATCATTGAATCGAACGCTGAAAAGAATAAGTAGCGAATGCTGTCTTCTAAAATGAAACTCGAAGTGACGGGGATTCAGAGATCTTTTATCCAGAGATCTCTCTGTCACTGCCAGGCAAATTTTTCTAAACCTACCGTTTTCACGATACTGTATTACTAGATTCTGAGTATCTCTCCACCAAATCCATCGTTTCAGAAGGTTTGTGAAAACGACAAGAATACGCTTTATAAGCATAAGTATCTGAGTTTTACCCTGATGTCTTACCATACCCGTGAAAGAGTAACATATACTGATAAGGGTATATTACTGAATTCTAGGCCTAAAAATCTGAGATTTCAAAAGTCTAAAACAATCTTTTAAAATGTACTATTGTAAGGGACAAGGTTATAAATGTTTTCTGGTTACGAACAAGGTCGATCCGAACCAATTGTTTCGTAACCTGCCGTATCGTAAATGTTGTTCTCGTAACAGGGCGGTCTCTTAACTGAGTGGTCGTTTGGATACCTCGCAAACATAACTGGACGATCTCGGGCTTATCTCAAACATAACTCATTGCATGTGGTTAAAATTCGATTTTTCGTCTGTTAATGAGATAACTTACAAATAGTCCGGTTTGTTTGGTCTCTTTTGAAATGATCCGGTAACTTTTGTTGGTCATTTGTAGTCTGGTCATACTTTTCATATCCTTAAGATCTAAATACTTTAACAGTAAACTTTTTCTCAAATGTTCAAATCAAATTTCAATTTTAAAATCTATTTTATAAACATGGAGTGGTCTTCTTAACTAGACAGATACGTGATAAATTGCACTGTAGATAGGCCTGAACTGTAAAATTGCCCCTTAACTTTTTAGGCATCGCACAGACTTAAACAAAACAAATTATAAATTGAATCTAAAATTTAACATTGTCAAATGTACGCTAAGCTACTGTAAATCGCAGANATGGCTTTCTTAGTCAACTAGTCCAACCCCCTTCTACACCCTCTTTTAGTGCCCCATTTACTTTTTGTTTTGCTATGACGCAGATCAAATTTGATCCATGTACCAAAATATTCATACCATGGAATGTTAGTTTAGCGATTGAAGGAATTTACCCACTGAATTATTATGTTAACAAAAGTCTTCATTCAGTGTGACAAAAAAATACCCGGAGATAAGAACTCTTGCTTTCAACAGGTTGTAAGAACTCTTGCTTTACCAACGCATTTATTTATTTTCTCAGTGAAGACGTTTATTACGACTACGCAAGTGGACAAACCTACGAATATGGTAAGTGTATTTGCTGCTGTGACTTTTGCATTTTCACCCTTTGCTATGCTTTTTTACCGTTGTGTTATCACCTTTGTCCTTTGCCATGCTACTGTGACCTTTGTGCTGTCACCTTTCCCCTTTGCTGTGCTGCAATTACATTTCATTCAATAACCTTTCAATTTACCCTTGATGAAATAAAAGAATTTCTAACAAATTTTTAGAAAAATATCAAATAATTCTGTTTCTTGAATAATCTTAAAAGCAAATTCAAAAATTCAAAAATTCGGATTTTAAGTATTGTGATCTTCCTTCAAAAGAATTACCTAAGCTTGAAGTTACTGTTAGTGATATTTTAAAAGAGTACCAAAGTTATCTGGTCTCAATTAATGTTTTGTCAATTTTTCACCGTCAGAATATAAACTTTAGTTGTGGGAGCTTAAAACTTTTCATAACAATTTTGGTTATTGTTAAAAAATTCTCAAACACATCTCCGTGTATTGGATTTTAATTCTTAAGATATCTGTTACGATATTTTTATACATTTCACCTTTAAGATAAAAAAATTTGAAGATAAACCCAATCTAGTGGAAGTATTTTAAGGGAATGCTGCACCATAAATTGGTGTCTATGGAATATCAATTTTGTTTTCATTGTGAATTATGAATTTGTTGGCCATTTATCTCAACCCCAATATCTCTCTAATCTGCTAACTACCCCCTAAGCCTATTGAATTACCCCTCCCCCTATTTCAAATGTATGCTAAATTGTGTCGCTTTAACCAATTATTCTCTTAATTGATTCTGCATATTTTTAAATAATTTTACCGTTGTTTAATGAATTAATTATCTTATCGGGTGTCCAAAAATAGAAGGTAACAGTTAGGGGCTCCATCTCCAAATTTCGGTTGAAAAGGTGATTTTGCAGTTTTTGACCGGCAATATCGCACAGACTGTCATCTTTTTTTCAAAAATGAAAGCGTTATTTTGAAGATAAATCCTTGTACTTCAAAGAGGAACAAACCAAGCATTCATATCTTTTACGATTGCTCAGATACAAGAGGATTTTTAACTGTCAATTTTTATGGCTTTGGTGAAGCCACCAAACAAACTGCAAAAGACAATGGACTAATACCTAAAACAAAGGTGTTTACAAATTTATTTACAGTTTGGTGACGGAGCCCTTTTTGGATTAATCAAGTGATGCATGTATTGTTTTAAACATTCTTAACTTGGTACTTCCATAAAATTCGAAATTAATCATGGTTTTTAAAGAGGTAGCCACATCTTATAGTGTCCATTATTAGGCCCATTGGACCTTCTGAGATGAAGAGAATAATTGAAGGAGTACATTAATCGCTAGATTCATTAACTTTTATTTTTGGATCACCCGGTATTTTTCAACTGGTAAATTATGTTATGGTATTGCTTAATTCAGTCAAGAGAAACAAGAACTTTTCAGTTAAATATTTCGATCTTATGCAGATCTTCTTCAACCAAATGTGTGTAAATTACAAGAATGTACTGTAATTATAATATACTGAATACAGGAAAAAATTATAAATTCGATTAAGATTTCTTCGAATGTCCATAGAATTCCTGCTTTTGTTAGACTGATTACCTAAGTCCCTTGTAGCCCTGCGGTGAACCTGCTCAACATGGAATCATAATGAAAGAGTGAAAAAGCTGACCCTATAGCAATCGAATCATAATCGAATTAGGCCTTTTTCTACCGCCAGTCCTCGGAAATGAAATGCAATAAAATTCACGTTAAGAAGACAGTTAATCAACGGAACCTATCATAAATACGAAGAAGAAAGCTCATTGTAACTGCTGAGTGGAAAATAAGTCTTGTGATACGATAATTTCCATATTTTTAAGACTAAAAGTTAGCAGAGAAATCTCCAACCAGCTTCCCCAGCAATTTGTCAAAATCTAATCAATTGCGTCGATCGAATCGAAAGTTCGAAAACCATAATCTCGCAATATTTTTGTCAAGACGGGAGGCAAGATCTTGTCTCGGAGGGTCTAAATAGGGTCAAGTTTTTGAGAGTAATATTATTAGTCTCTGTCGACCGAAACGACATCATCAAGCCAAAGAGCACAGGGAAACAAGGGACTCCAGGTAATAGTCTACATTCCTGTAATTTACACACATTGTGGCTGAAGAAGATCTACACAAGATCGAAATATTTCACTGAGAAGTTCTTGTTTTCTTGACTTTATTATACTAAATAACCAAGACAAATCAATCTTTACTTGCAATATTACTTAATTCGTATGATATTACTATTTATTCAATTGGTTGATGATAATATTATTCTATTTTAATATTATATTATATTTTCTTTAACCCACCAGCTCCCACAAGCAGTGCGAGTTTCGCCACACCAACTACATTTAAAGCTCAGCCTGTAAGACAAATGAAAAGAGTAACGAGGGAAGCAGCTTATCCATATTGATCCATTTTAAACTTCGATGACGATAAACTTTTGCGACAAACAAATTCTGAACGATAATTGTGCCGAGCTGTAGTTTAATCAATTACTCAAAGGCGTATTCTTGTCGTCATGTTTTGTTTCGGTAGATTTGGTAGGAAGCTCAGAAATTAAAATTGATTCAATTCACGTTCCAGAAACGATAGAGTATATTCTATATATGCTCCTATCTTTAGAGTCGAGCGAGTAAATCTTTGCCCGTAATTTTTACAAAACAAGGAGGTTTCGAGGGAAATCTGTACTAAAACGCGACAGCAATTGTCTGCAAAGATCATTGCAAAACAGAGGGACATCAAGTTAAAAGGCCTACTATACATAGCTTGAAAGTTTTGCATTGCAAGCAGACGTATGTGAATCGAAGTTTTGACATCATTGAATCGAACGCTGAAAAGAATAAGTAGCGAATGCTGTCTTCTAAAATGAAACTCGAAGTGACGGGGTTCAGAGATCTTTTATCCAGAGATCCTCTGTCACTGCCAGACAAATTTTTCTAAACCTACCGTTTTCACGATACTGTATTACTAGATTCTGAGTATCTCTCGACCAAATCCATCGTTTCAGAAGGTTTGTGAAAACGACAAGAATACGCTTTATAAGCATAAGTATCTGAGTTTTACCCTGATGTCTTACCATACCCGTGAAAGAGTAACATATACTGATAAGGGTATCTTACTGAAGTCTAGGCCTAAAAATCTGAGATTTCAAAAGTCTAAAACAATCTTTTAAAATGTACTATTGTAAGGGACAAGGTTATAAATGTTTTCTGGTTACGAACATGGTCGATCCGAACCAACAGTTTCGTAACCTGCCGGTATCGTAAATGTTGGTCTCTTAACTGAGTGGTCGTTTGGATACCTCGCAAACATAACTGGACGATCTCGGGCTTATCTCAAACATAACTCATTGCATGTGGTTAAAATTCGATTTTTCGTAAATAGTCCGGTTTGTTTGGTCTCTTTTGAAATGGTCCGGTAACTTTTGTTGGTCATTTGTAGTCTGGTCATACTTTTCATATCCTTAAGATCTAAATACTTTAACAGTAAACTTTTTCTCAAATGTTCAAATCAAATTTCAATTTTAAAATCTATTTTATAAACATGGAGTGGTCTTCTTAACTAGACAGATACGTGATAAATTGCACTGTAGATAGGCCTGAACTGTAAAATTGCCCCTTAACTTTTTAGGCATCGCACAGACTTAAACAAAACAAATTATAAATTGAATCTAAAATTTAACATTGTCAAATGTACGCTAAGCTACTGGAAATCACAGNAGCTTTATGGCTTTCTTAGTCAACTAGTCCAACTCCCTTCTACACCCTCTTTTAGTGCCCCATTTACTTTTTGTTTTGCTATGACGCAGATCAAATTTTATCCATGTACCAAAATATTCATACCATGGAATGTTAGTTTAGCGATTGAAGGAATTTATCCACTGAATTATTATGTTTACAAAAGTCTTCATTCAGTGTAACAAAAAAATACCCGGAGATAAGAACTCTTGCTTTCAACAGGTTTACCAACGCATTTATTTCTTTTCTCAGTGAAGACGTTTATTATGACTACGCAAGTGGACAAACCTACGAATATGGTAAGTTTATTTGCTGCTGTGACTTTTGCATTTTCATGTTTGCCCTTTGCTATGCTTTTCTTACCTTTGTGTTATCACCTTTGTCCTTTGCCATACTGCTGTGACCTTTGTGCTGTCACCTTTCCCCTTTGCTGTGCTGCAATTACATTTCATTCAATAACCTTTCAATTTACCCTTCATGAAATAAAAGAATTTCTAACAAATTTTTTTGAAAAATATCAAATAATTCTGTTTCTTGAATAATCTTAAAAGCAAATTCAAAAATTTGAAAACTCGGATTTTAAGTATTGTGATCTTCCTTCAAAAGAATTACCTAAGCTTGAAGTTACTGTTAGTGGGATTTTAAAAGAGTACCAAAATTATCCGATCTCAAGTAATTTTTCATTAATTTTTCACCGTCAGAATATAAACTTTAGTTGTGGGAGCTTAAAACTTTTCATAACAATTTTGATTATTGTTAAAAAATTCTCAAACACATCTCCGTATATTGGATTTTAATTCTCAAGATATCTATTACGATATTTTTATACATTTCACCTTTAAGATAAAAAAATTTCAAGATAAACCCAATCTAGTGGAAGTATTTTAAGGGAATGCTGCACCATAAATTGGTGTCTGTGGAATATCAATTTTGTTTTCATTGTGAATTATGAATTTGTTGGCCATTTATCTCAACCCCAATATCTCTCTAATCTGCTAACTACCCCTAAGCCTATTGAATTACCCCCCCCCCCCCCTATTTCAAATGTATGCTAAATTGTGCCGCTTTAACCAATTATTCTCTTAATTGATTCTGCATATTTTTAAATAATTTTACCGTTGTTTAATGAATTAATTATCTTATCGGGTGTCCAAAAATAGAAGGTAACAGTTAGGGGCTCCATCTCCAAATTTCCGTTGAAAAGGTGATTTTGCAGTTTTTGACCGGCAATATCGCACAGACTGTCATCTTTTTTCCAAAAATGAAAGCGTTTTTTTGAAGATGAATCCTTATACTTCAAAGAGGAACAAACCAAGCATTCATATCTTTTACGATTGCTCAGATACAAGAGGATTTTTAACTGTCAATTTTGGTGGCTTTGGTGAAGCCACCAAACAAACTGCAAAAGACAATGGACACGTGGCTAAAAAATTTTTACAGTTTGGTGACGGAGCCCCTTTTGGATCAATCAAGTGATGCATGTATTGTTTTAAACATTCTTAAATTGGTATTTCCATAAAATTCGAAATTAATCATGGTTTTTAAAGAGGTAACCACATCTCTAGGTGTCTATCGTTAGGCCCATTGGACCTTCTGGGATGAAGAGAATGATTTAAGGAATACATTAATCGCTAGATTCATTAACTTTTATTTTTGGAGCACCCGGTATTTTTCAACTGGTAAATTATGTTATGGTATTGCTTAATTCAGTCAAGAGAAACAAGAACTTTTCAGTGAAATATTTCGATCTTATGCAGATCTTCTTCAACCAAATGTGTGTAAATTACAGGAATGTACTGTAACGATACAGGAAAAAATTATAAATTTGATTAAGATTTCTTCGAATGTCCATAGAATTCCTGCTTTTGTTAGACTGATAACCTAAGTCCCTTGTAGCCCTGCGGTAAACCTGCTCAACAGGGAATCATAATGAAACAGTGAAAAAACTGACCCTATTTTGTGCATTCATCAACCGAATCATGATCGAATTAGGCCTTTTTCAACCGCCAGTCCTCGGAAATGAAATGCAATGAAAATCACGTTCAGAAGACAGTTAATCAACGGAACCTATCATAAATACGAAGAAGAAAGCTCATTTACTTGCTAAGTGCAAAATCAGTCTTGTGATACGATAATTTCCATATTTTAAGACTAAAAGTTAGCAGAGAAATCTCCAACCAGCTTCCCCAGCAATTTGTCAAAATCTAATCAATTGCGTCGATCGAATCGAAAGTTCGAAAACCATTGTTCTTTACCAAATCTCGCAATATTTTTGTCAAGACGGGATCTCGTCTTGGAGGGCCTAAAAAGGGTCAAGTTTTTCAGGGCGCAGGGAAACAAGGAACTCTAGGTGATAAGTCTACATTCTTGTAATTTACACATATTGTGGCTGAAGAAGATCTACACAAGATCGAAATATTTCACTGAGAAGTTCTTGTTTTCTTGACTTTATTACACTAAATAACCAAGACAAATCAATCTTTACTTGCAATATTACTTAATTCGTATGATATTACTATTTATTCAATTGGTTGATGATAATATTATTCTATTTTAATATTATATTATATTTTCTTTAACCCACCAGCTCCCACAAGCAGTGCGAGTTTCGCCACACCAACTACATTTAAAGCTCAACCTGTAAGACAAATGAAAAGAGTAACGAGGGAAGCAGCTTATCCATATTGATCCATTTTAAACTTCGATGACGATAAACTTTTGCGACAAACAAATTCTGAACGATAATTGTGCCGAGCTGTAGTTTAATCAATTACTCAAAGGCGTATTCTTGTCGTCGTGTTTTGTTTCGGTAGATTTGGTAGGAAGCTCAGAAATCAAAATTGATTCAATTCACGTTCTAGAAACGATAGAGTATATTCTATATATGCTCCTATCTTTAGAGTTCAGGGAGTAAATCTTTGCCCGTAATTTTTACAAAACAAGGAGGTTTCGAGGGAAATCTGTACTAAAACGCGACAGCAATTATCTGCAAAGATCACTGCAAAACAGAGGGATTAAAAGGCCTAATATACACAGCTTGAAAGTTTTGCATTGCAAGCAGACGTATGTGAATCGAAGTTTTGACATCATTGAATCGAACGCTGAAAAGAATAAGTAGCGAATGCTGTCTTCTAAAATGAAACTCGAAGTGACGGGGATTCAGAGATCTTTTATCCAGAGATCTCTCTGTCACTGCCAGGCAAATTTTTCTAAACCTACCGTTTTCACGATACTGTATTACTAGATTCTGAGTATCTCTCCACCAAATCCATCGTTTCAGAAGGTTTGTGAAAACGACAAGAATACGCTTTATAAGCATAAGTATCTGAGTTTTACCCTGATGTCTTACCATACCCGTGAAAGAGTAACATATACTGATAAGGGTATATTACTGAATTCTAGGCCTAAAAATCTGAGATTTCAAAAGTCTAAAACAATCTTTTAAAATGTACTATTGTAAGGGACAAGGTTATAAATGTTTTCTGGTTACGAACAAGGTCGATCCGAACCAATTGTTTCGTAACCTGCCGTATCGTAAATGTTGTTCTCGTAACAGGGCGGTCTCTTAACTGAGTGGTCGTTTGGATACCTCGCAAACATAACTGGACGATCTCGGGCTTATCTCAAACATAACTCATTGCATGTGGTTAAAATTCGATTTTTCGTCTGTTAATGAGATAACTTACAAATAGTCCGGTTTGTTTGGTCTCTTTTGAAATGATCCGGTAACTTTTGTTGGTCATTTGTAGTCTGGTCATACTTTTCATATCCTTAAGATCTAAATACTTTAACAGTAAACTTTTTCTCAAATGTTCAAATCAAATTTCAATTTTAAAATCTATTTTATAAACATGGAGTGGTCTTCTTAACTAGACAGATACGTGATAAATTGCACTGTAGATAGGCCTGAACTGTAAAATTGCCCCTTAACTTTTTAGGCATCGCACAGACTTAAACAAAACAAATTATAAATTGAATCTAAAATTTAACATTGTCAAATGTACGCTAAGCTACTGTAAATCGCAGANAAATCCACTCGGCAACGCGAGCAAAGATTGTGTGCTTGCAGAGGAGAAACCACACAACCAAACAATGTGACTGCTATCGTTAAACGTGTGCTATGGAATAAATCTAATACAAATCACTGGTTTACGTTACAGCAAATTTGTTATGATAATAACCTGAGAGATAATTAAATCAAATATAACTGATTGAAACTAATTGAAAATTCAAAATAATGTTAAAGACCTCGAAAGTTTAGTTAACACAATCAACTTAAGGATATGCAAAGTATTTTACAATTTTCAACAAAATATGTTTAAGGTTTTTCGTATAAACCTGAAGCAAGATATCAATTAAGTTCGAATTTTACTCTAATTTAGATCGTCGATTGCCTGAATCAAAGAAATAAACTAGGTTTCGATTTTGCAGCAAACAAGTTTCACAGAATTGTTTAAGTTTCAACGTTAAATTTAAAATACAATTTGTAATGTCAAGGAGACATCTAGGGTAACTCATTTCCAAATCTAGATGTATTTAGTTGGGTCTAGAATATTTTTAATATCCACTTTGTGTGCTATGACTGAAACCTATTTCCCACTTAAGCATAATGGGAAGACTTTACCCTTGTTTACCAGTGTACCGATGATACTGCAGGGACATAAGAGCTCAGGTAGTAAGACTACATTATCTTTAAATACAGGGGTTCCAAAACTTCCAAGTTTAAAAGGCTATTTTTGTACAATCAAAAACTTTTTGTTTTGTTTTACAATGTTTGAATATCGTTCGTTTCCTACCCTTTCATTAATATAGATAGCCAACAGTTTTATGTCCTAGATCGCGTCAAATTCAGGGCTATGAACTTTATAGACCTTTTTACCATGTAGAAAATGAAATTCGAATGATCAATTCTCTCTGCAAATCATGGAAAATCGAGTTCGATCTCAATTGCTTAGACTTTGAATATTGACGATTTACCAGATCGTCATTATTCGAAGTGTAAACAAACCTCAAGTTTGGTGAAGTAAAATGGTGTATCAGCGACCATCTTCCTAGCGCTATTTACCAGAACCAGAGCAATGTTCAGTTATGCAAAAGTGGGAATTAGGTTGACGACAAGACTATTTGCAAAACTTTTGTACTTTGTTAGATTCATATTTTTATACTCTAAAAGTTCTTGTTGAAGTTTTCGTATTCATTAGGGTTCATGTTTGAACCATCATTTCTATTACATTTTGTAAGTTTTTACATGACAATGTTTTGCATTTTCACATTATTCTCTTGTATAGTTTGTAAACATAGCTAAGTCTCAACCGCTGTGGCCAGAGAAAAAAGGGGGCAGATTTTGTCACTATTGCATCTGCTGCTTTTGATTGCAACACCAGTGCAAAGCGATTAGCAATAGACGATTACAACACTAAAGATAGCAGCAAAGAACTATTTACCAAGATGCATTGCGTTCTCTAATGGAATTCCTATATAATCATTAAAAGGGCCTTTGCAACCGGCATGCCTTGCACGTGCCATCTCTTTGTTGTCGACCAATTTAGTGGACCATTAAAATGTAGACAATAAATAGACCACAAAAGGATGTATTTGCAAAGCATGCCGGTTCCTTGCCACCATCCTTGCTTCCATCTTAATCCAACGCATGTTGGTCTGCTTCCGAAGTAGCTGAATTTGATTCCGGTGGCAAATCTTTAGCTTGATCCTTCTTCTTTCGATATATACTCGCGCCTTCTCTTAACAACTCCTTTGCAGGCAGCATGAGTGAGTTAGCCATCTTGGCTTCATGCAGTATTTTCCTCGTTGTTTTATTTACATGAGCGGCTTGTCAAATCGGCCGTGGAAAGCCCTTGTTTGCAATCGCTAATGGCATTGTACTAGTGTGTCAATCAAAAGCAACTGTTGTTGGTTTGCTTTCCTTGAATTTGCGGTTCCACTTATTGGCCGTAGAAATCCCTTCGTTTGCAATCGTGTCGTACTCGTGTGTCAGTCAAAAGTAACTGTTGTTGGTTTGCTTTATTTACATCAGCAGCTTCAATTATCGGCCGTAGAAATGCCTTTGGTTGCGATTGCTAGTCGCTTTGTACTGACGGTTGTTTTTGCTACAAACCTGCCCTTGTTTTGGCCTGTGTTAAATCTGTATTTTGAAAATCTCCTTGGAAATCTCTCGACGTATGGAACTTTCTATGTATGTCGTTGTGTTCTTCTCAGTCAACTCTTGTTTACAATTTCTGGCACAAAAATACAAAGGAATTTTAAGGTAGGTGTGTTTAGACTTACTGCAAGTGTTGCAGTTTTGCTCCTCCGCTTGAAATGATATAGGCTACGTCGCTTCAACTACGACTCATGAAGCAAAGGCAGTCAGCCACGCCAACTTTTTAAACTCACCAATCAGCAAGCTTTATTGACCAACTGGCGTCCTCTGATTGGCTAATTCATACAAAAAGTCCTAACTTAGGCCGACGGGCGTTGACTCGCAAAGCTTCCAAGCATACCGATGCTGCTTTGCCTGCACATAGAAAGATTGCAAGTTTTTACCTGTGTAACTTTTATGAAATTTATGAATAAAGAATTATAAACTTTTGACATTGTCCTCATTACTGAAGCCGAGCAGACCACCAAATTGCAATTCAAGCTTTTCTCCGTGGAGAGAACCTCGTCAGAATGAGTACTAGTGTTTGAATCCATAGTCAATGGTGAATGACTGATCAATCGCACCCATGGTCTAAAGGTCAATATTGTATTTTCTAAAATACCAAATCAAATCGAAGTTTAAGTAAGTAAAATGTCCAGGTGGTGGAAAGATTAGTCATTGCACGTCCTGGGTTGACCTCTGTGGCCAACGACACTCCTTTATGAAAGTAAAGTTCATTTCTTGGCGAAGTTGTGCGACCTAAAGCTTTGTTTGATAACAGAAACAGCCAGCAGCTTTATTGCTAGGCCGTAAGGGAACACCAACCTGAAATTCGAGGCTGAAACCAATAACCACCAAGATTTAAAAATTTCCAAAAAACTTTCTGAAAACAATATTTTGATTAAATTTATAAAGCATGAAGTACGTCATTGAATACGCTTGTTGATTTGAGATGCATTATTTGCTATTATTTACGGAGAAATTAATTTTTAAGAAAGAGGTCGCCAAACTTCTGTAACAAAATCACTAGCCACCAACAGAAATCCACCAATATCTCAACAAAATCTTGTATTCAGACAAGGTTTCAGAAATGTTTTATCTTAAAGAACGCCGGTCAACCAGCATCCTTTGCGGTCACGCTTTGCAGAGAATGTTGTCATATTAAAATGGCCGCCGCAGTCGAAAGGCAACAAGCGAAGCGCGCAAAGGATGCTGGTTGATTGGCGTTCTTTAAGGGTTACAATTTCGCCCACCCTTTATAATCGTTATTTCAGTTGCCGAAACCAAAATAAATATTTGGATAAAAACATCAGAAAACGGCCTGTGAATCTTTTTTATTCGGACAGCAAATAGAATTTGTCGGTGGATCTAATTTTCTTGTGGTAACATAAAAGTAGAATGAACGACAACGACCATATTCATTCACTTCAATGAGGATTGCCAGTGATGGGCCATTGTAGTAAGTTATAAGTTGGCAGATTTCAAATATATGCTGCTTTTCTAGTGACTTCAATAGGGACGGGAAAAGCTGGAAAATCTTCTTGAAAGCACTACTCATTGCGCGATTCTAACTGCTGAAAGTCTTCTAACTCGACAACAATTTTGCTTCGGTAAAGCAGTGTAAAATTTCTTATAAATTAGAGTAATTCTTCTGTAGTCAGGCCCCTCGAGAAGCACCAATATCGAGGGCATAGAGCGGGAAAAGTATTCTTAAGATCAATAACTGTTGTGGGAATTTGTTAAAACTCAAATTTTCTAACTACTTAACCATTCTTTTTGGTTTTAAGCACTCGAAAATTCCAGATAAATTTGAAGATTTTCCGTGTAATCAGGCCCTAGAAAAAATGTTTAAACTGCAAGCTATTGCACGTTTTTCAACTCTGAAAATCTTCTGACCTCCCAAGAATTCATTTCGGATAAAGATGATAGATTAGGTTTATTTCCCTTGAAGTCCACAGGCCCTTCAACAAGAGCATGGGAAATAGCAAGATACGGAGACATCTTTTTTTTAAATACCAGTTATTGCGCGTCCTCTTTTTTAACTTTGTTTATGGTTTTTCAGCAGGTCATTTCCACCCTTCAATCTAATCAGAAATTATTTAACATTCATAGGAACCGAAGCGTTTAGCATCTCTCACAATTTGCAACCACATTATGACAGTTATAGACATAAATAACAGCCAATTTTTCAACTTCTTTTTAGGCCATTTTTAAGATAGCCTGCCTGGATGGTTGACGAACTTGAATAACGATCAGATGGCTTGCACAGTTGGAAAAATTCTCGTAAGTTTTCAATCCTTTTCGTAGCTATATTTTTATCTGCTTTTGTTGTTACTTGTTTGATTTCTGCCCCTAAGAAATCAATAACATAATCCCTGATTCTCTTTAAAAAGTAAGAAACATAATATCCTTTGCAATCGCTTACAACTTTCTATCCCAAGAATTTGATATGCATCACGTAGCTCTTCTTTCATCCGTAGACCTTTTAGCTATTCTAAAAAAAGAATCTGGATCGAGCGATATTTTTGTACATTTTGTAGAAATCTGTCGAATTTCGATTGTGCTTAACAGTGATAGACGCTGTAATGCCACTTGATCGAACCTTTCGAATAAAAATGTATATAAATGTCGCTCGATCGATCCAAACTCTTTTGTAGAATAGCCTAAATGTCTGTTTATGATTTACGGTCCACGGGTTAGCCATGTGCATAAAGGACTGAGTCCTGCTTGTAATTTTAAGTCGTAAATTTCATCTCTACCCGACGAATTCAATGACGTCTAGCATGATTAAGTTGTACATCAGCATGCTTTTGACCGACTGGCTTTTATCCTTTTTATTCGTTCCATCAATTTGCCAAAATAAGTTTCTTTTCAAATTTTAAAAGATTTGTTAAATCTGTCAAATAAAATCTGTCGCGTCTGTTTGGAGATATTAAAGTTGTATTGAAGGAAATTTGACTTGGATGTACTTTTGGCTTCGTATTTGAAAGTTTTGTGTCATGTACCCGTTAAGAAATCATTAAACCCTCCTCCCCCCGGATCTGTACCCCTAGCAAATTTTGTCTTGGGGCTTCACTTCATCCTTGTGGTATTTATTGTTTTGTTTTTACTTGACAGATCTTAGGCCTTCTTGGCTGCCTTAGCACCATATGTGCCACTGGAAAGCGGGACTTCGTTTCTGTACCACCTGAGGATCAAAGTGCCAAATTGAGCTCGATAAAGGATAAACAAGTCGTAATTGATGACAGTGACAATGCTGGCACAGAAAATAGTGACAGGAACAAAGGACCACCTTTAGATGGGGATAACAAACTTAAAGATATTCGCAACAAAGGGAAAACCCCTGGCAACCAACCAAAATCGACGAAAAGCAGGTCGGGAAGGCTGGTGAATCGATATCATTGGATGATAACTGTTAATGACGTCAATGCAACAACAACAATGAATAGTGATATCCCTAATGGTATGTACACGGATTTGCATAGGCATCAAATCTTGACTGGCTGACAGCTCTCCATAAATTTGGCCAATCACATGGCGAGATAGCATCAACAAACGCAAATTGAGGCCCATTACTATCCTAGTTTAGTGGGAAATTTAGACTTGCAAACTATTCTCATCTTAGTCTAGCGCACAATCACACTTGGGGAAAAGAAATGTTATCAATATTTTGAAGTTCTTAATTCGTAGTTTTCAAATGTTGGGATAGCCTTTCCGGTCTCCTGTGTGGTCATCTATCCTTCATATGGTTGATTTTCCCTTCTCCCGTTCCGGGCCTAAATATTGTTAAATTGATTATTCCACTTGTGATCAAATGGATAGCCTTTCCGGTCTCCTGTGTGGTCATCTATCCTTCATATGGTTGATTTCCCTTCTCCCGTTCCGGGCCTAAATATTGTTAAATTGATTATTCCACTTGTGATCAAATGGATAGCCTTTCCGGTCTCCTGTGTGGTCATCTATCCTTCATATGGTTGATTTTCCCTTCTCCCGTTCCGGGCCTAAATATTGTTAAATTGATTATTCCACTTGTGATCAAATGGATAGCCTTTCCGGTCTCCTGTGCGGTCATCTATCCTTCATATGGTCGATTTTCCCTTCTCCCATTCCGGAGCTGAATATTGTTAAATTGATTATTTCATCAAATGGATATATTCTCTTTATTTCCAGGTGAACTAAATGTAACTACTGTTGGTAAAGATTTGGTTTCAATCCAAGGCCTTTCATCTAGTAAATTTATTTGTATGAATAGTCAAAATGGAAGAATCTACGTCAGTGTGAGTAAAACTTTTAAATCTACAGTTCTTTTACTCAACTAATGGACCTATAAACCTTACCTAGACTGATTACAAGAGCGTAGATATCGCTATTGATAGAGATGCTCTAATTACGACTCATAATCATACATACACAGAAATCGGACTAAATTTGCGACGTTGACACTGTCGTGTTGATAGAAATGGCAGCGGATGGCCTAAATAAAACTCCGATGACAAACGACTCAAAATTCATGTTTTCAACTCTGGAAAATGGGAAAACAAACTTTGAGTACAATTATTATTGTTTCTTTTAGCTATGAAGTGGCAAGTCTTTGACTGTAACTTGCTAAATACTGTGGAGTGATTGCCGCAACAGAAAGCCAAAACACATCGGAAAATTAGTCCAGTTTTTGTGTCTGTAACATTATGATTCCTAGTTGGAGCGATGAAGGGGGTAATATCTAAGGTAGTAGTAGCGATAATTAAAAGGATTTTTAAACGAGAACTTCATTTTTCTTTCGAATAGATTGCTTGAAAGGGACTTTAGGTACTTTACTGAATTTCTACCGGGTGTCCCAAAAAAGTACTCACATTTAAAATCACCGAAACTCGATTATCAAATCTTTTATAGAATGTTCTTTTTGATCTTTTTTGTCAATGATCCAAATATATTTAAATATGATACAATGTTTATTTTCATTACTTAAAGGGTATAAGATGACAAGTTGAAAACCCTTATTCTGAGCTATACTCTTTAAACAGCATCGTAAAGCTTTCCTAAGAGCCTTTATTTGAGATTTTTCCTTATCTTTCAAGTCTACAATGATAGTTTGTGTTTCTTTCTGACATATATGACCAAACTAAAAGCTTAATACAAAAAGAAATTAATCTGGAAATCATCAGTGCGTTTTTGCAGTATGCTTCAAAACCAGGCAGTGCTAAAAGAGCTAAAATTGCTAATTTTGAAACCAATCTGAAGATCAGTTATATCTGGGAAAATAATTTGGTCGTTGATCTACTTGTCAAAAAAGAAATTTAAAGATTGGCCATGCAATCAAATGTTGGGGATTTTTCAAACAGGAGTACTTTTTTGAGACACCTGGTACCATGAACATTTTTGATATCTTGATAATAATAATAATAATAATAATAATAATAATAATAATAATAATAATAATAATAATAATAATAATAATAATAATAATATTTGAACTAAAACCACCATCAGAAACAAAAATAAAATAAAATAGAAAACACAACTGTTCGGATAAAAACGTTTCGATAAAAATCTTCGTCAGTTTCTAATAATAATAATAATTATAATAATAATAATTATAATTATAATTATAATTATAATTATAATTATAATAATAATAATAATAATAATAATAATAATAATAATACTAATANTCAAACAGGAGTACTTTTTTGAGACACCTGGTACCATGAACATTTTTGATATATTGATAATAATAATAATAATAATAATAATAATAATAATAATAATAATAATAATAATAATAATAATAATAATAATAATAATATTTGAACTAAAACCACCATCAGAAACAAAAATAAAATAAAATAGAAAACACAACTGTTCGGATAAAAACGTTTCGATAAAAATCTTCGTCAGTTTCTAATAATAATAATAATTATAATAATAATAATTATAATTATAATTATAATTATAATTATAATTATAATAATAATAATAATAATAATAATAATAATAATAATAATAATAATAATAATAATAGAAATATTTATACAGGCTAAACCTTGTCAGTGCTACAAGTACTGTTATCAATAAGGGCCCTGTAACGTAAAGGTTCTTTCTGTAACGTAAAGGTTGATTATTTTCAGTATTTTTTCTTGGATTTAAAAAAATTCATATAAAAGCTCAAAGGAAATTAAAACATTGCAAGTTCCAAGCTCTTACATCAATCGTTCTTTTGCATCAAATTTGAATTGAATTGAATTATTTTATTTTTTACAGCGATACCTGGTACAAGACTGCATTTTCAAAGAACATCTCGAAGAGAACTTTCACACGACATTCAAACTTAATAATGAAGCTAGCCCCTGGTTTCTTGGTATAACAAGAAAAGGAAAGTTTCTGCTAAAGGTTTCTAAGAAGTATGACTTCTCAGTGCTATTTCAATTGATTTCCTGACCTAGTCAACAGTGATATGTATGTATTGAAGTAGAAAATGTAAACTAGAGAATAGGTTGCAAATGGCAGTATAGGCATAAAATCTTTGGACAAATTAATGTAAATGGCTGTTTCATCTTTCTTTAATTTGAATGGCTTGAAAAGCTTCAATTCAATTTCAATGCAATTCAAGTAATTTACTGTTAGCGTACAGCACACGGGATCTATTAAGATCATTGGCGATAACCGCTGGTGAAAGGAAACAATTATTTCTTCGTTATTTTATTCAGACTAATTTACAACATATTACAATCTGCTACACTTTTAAAAAAATGACTGAATGTTATTAGATTTGAAAGCTAATCAAGTTAACTTCAAGTCAGTTAAAACGGTATAAACTGTAGTAGGCATAGACGATCGCGCTAAAGATGGCGTTAGGGAACTTCCTCCCATGATCCTTTGCGTTCCAAGATAAATCAATCAGACAGAAAGGATCACGGTAAACACATTTCCTGAAGCCATCTTTTACGCAATCATCTATTTCATTTCAATAGACAATAACGCTAAAGATGGTGGCTCCAAAGACTGTTGTGTTTTGCTGCAAAGCATGCTGGTAAAAAGCTCCATGGCGACCACCTAACGACATACAAATTTTGGTCTGCCATTCGACTAGCTAGCTTGAATTCGAATCGACCTTGAATTCGAATGCAACATGGTTTGAAAGGAAACCTTTCCAAAGCAGAAAAAGTAAAGTCTTGATTCGAATTGAAGTTTCAATTAAAGATTCGCGTTCGAATTACAAAATTGTCCTATTTGTTTACATTGATTACTTGTTCCGAACTTTACCACAGTTAGCTAGTCGAAACGGCAGACCAAAATTTTTATGTCGTTAGGTTGTCGTCAGGGAGCTTTTTACCAGCATGCTTTGCGCGGCCGCCATCTTTAGCGTTATTGTCTATTTGATGATCGACTAGGCGACTGTATGTATATCTACAAAAGGAGACTTAGAAAGTGACAATAACGTTGGATCAACGTCTCTACCTTTAGGAGTTTCAGTTACATGTATTGTGAAAGGGGGCAACGGACAGTATTTATTCATACAAACGACATGTCACGTGACTTGATCAATTCGCGCTCGAAAATCAGACTTTGGGTAAATGAAGCCATTACAAAGTATAGCGTCGCACTGGGATTTCGAGACTGTCTCGTTTATTTATCGCAATAAATAAATTCAAAAGGGTTGGAAGCTGTTAAGATTATTGAATAACTTCAGCAGATAGATAGGCGAATGTCTAAAAGGAAGGTTGACTTCGAAGAAGCGACGAGCAACTCACAGCCCACAGAGTTTGTGGTACTAACTACGAAATTATCTACGCAAAGGCAAGTTTTTCACAGCTTGCTTGGCCTAAATTTTTGTTTTGCTTTTAAAAACAGCATGTTCGTGTGTTTATTTCATTGGTTTCGGTCTGACTGACAATTGCTACCTATCCTTATTCTTTCCCTACTCACTATCGCAAGGTAGAATAGAGGAACAATTTTGTACAACTTTTTGGAAATTTCCTATAGAAACCAATAGAAATTTTCTGAAGATTTACCCCAAAACAAGATGGCGTCGTGTTTTCAACGCTGCTGTGACGTCATGCCGTCTGTATCAATAGATGATCCAGTAAGCTACAAAATACAAAGGCGTATTTTAGCAAATGATTCAGGAACTTAGATATCTTTATTTTAGACATGATATGTTGTACTTTCTGCTTCTTTAATAAACTTCTTATCCACGGTTAGCAGTTTTACTACTTAGAACAATACAGGAGACATACTTCCTGCCGGCTAACTGTTGAAAAAAAGGTAAATTGCATCAAAATTCTCGAACTTCATTGAAGTCCATAATCCCCCCCATCTCAATTAATAGTTTATGAACGATTCTGAAGAGATGCCAGAAAAATGTGGTTTCTCTATCAAAAATAATCCAGGCATCGAAATCGCACAAATACTAGAATTATGGCAAAGCAGCTCAAATTCCCTTCGAACCATTAAATCAAAAGCAAGATTCAATAACCATCAGTTGATCATACGTGCTACTTTGTTCGTGACTCTTTTCTTTCGCAAATCAACTGGTTGGTCTCCACCCTTTAAAAACAAACCTACTGAGTTTTACTTCTTCGATTTTAGAGAGAGTAACACTATAATCTGCTCTTATGCTTTGAAGCATTTCTTTGTCCAAGATGTTGATCAAGAGCTTTCCATTAATTTGATTCTCGATGCAAAATCTTGCAAAGCTTATTAGCTTAATTTCTTCTGCCATTTTAGCTGAGACTTCTTCGCATGTCCAATGTCTTGCCTCTGCGACTCCCACTTCCCTCTCTGTGTCGATGTCTCCCTCTCCTGCCCCACCTCCTACTCTCTTGGTGTCTGTAACAGCGCTACCATCCCAGCTGCCATCAGGCCGCCATCTTTTTTGCACATAAAGCAACAGCTTTCGTGCCTCAAATCTCGTCATGCCAATATCACTAATCAAATCCTCCTCCGCAACGTCAAGCAAGAGATTCACGTCAACTTGATTCATTGTCATCTCTTCTTCGTACTTATTCAAACCGATAATTTGCAAAACATGGGAGATACTTTGTTTCCCTGTGCTCGTCTTGTTGACAACACTGTCCTCCTTTTCTTCCTTTTCTTCCAACGAAACTTGGCCTACTTCACTTGACGTGTTTCGCTCTTCCTCGCTTCCCCCAGCACCATCCAGACTCCCCTTTGAACCAAACTGTCCCTCTTTATTTGTGCCTTTTATTCCGACTTGAGAACCAGGGACTATTCTTGGCACAGTAATCGATTTGCTCGTTGAATCTGGTTGACGAGGAACAGAATAAATTGCAGATTTCTCTAGGCCAGGCCTATTTGTTGCTTTCTGTGATGGTTTTCTTTTTGGTGGGATGGGTGGGGGGACACACTCTTTTGCTTCTGTGGGTTTACTTTGAACTTTGTCTGTTTTTGTCTCACAGATTATGAAAGATGCACTTTTAGTTTCGTTTCTTTCAGAAATCAATGGTTGTTCTGAGCAAATTGCTGACTCAGGTTCACTTTTCATCTTTCGACGTGGGGAAATGGGTGGCGGCTGCTCCTTGGAGACATTTTCTTGTTGCTTAGAGCCACAAAATGGGTTTGGTTGAGAGGTTGAATACAGGGAGAGCTGCTTGGTCAAGTCACTGCCTAAGGAGCCTTTAATGGAAGACTTTTTTGATCTTAGTGTACTTGTGCGGGGTGCTGGTTTTGGAAGCTTGCGTGTTGGTTTATTTGGTGGGCGTCGTGGTTGAGTTGACTCTGTTCCGCTTCCACTGGAAATCGAATCTCGGCTCGATTCTTGTTGGTTTTCTTTTTGTGAAGATGTTGGATCAGGTGTGTAAACATTTTTGGGGGCTGGGAAAATATTACGGATGTTCTTGGGGGCTGGTAGATCATACGCATTATTAGGTGAGTTTAGGACTCGAGTTTCATGTTCATTGTTGGGTGCTTTTAGGGCTTGAACTATGGGTGACGATTTGGGGGCAGGGGCATCATTAGCCTTCTTAGGTAATCGAGGGACTGGAATCTCATAATCACTGTCATCGTCATTTTTTTCCAACTCCAATTTTGGGGGCCTTGTTTTATCTTCGTGCCCCCCTTCTATTTTAGCCAGGTTTCTGACATTTATATATTCGAAGTATTCATCAATGTCGTCATCACTGCTGTCGTCGTCATTCACTTGGTTGTGTAGCCTCGTTTGCAGGGCAATGGCCTCGAGTTCTTCAAAAGACATGTAGATGAATCCTCCTGGAAAAGGATAGCATTCTAACAGCCATCGAACCATTTTCAAATCGATCAACTCTTTTTCAGGTTCTACAATCATCCAATAGTCATCCTCTTCGTCACCTTCGTCAACCGCAACTTGACCGATCCTTAATGTCGAATCTAAATTACGCGTGAACGTAATCAGGTATCGTGTGTTTTCGACAACATTGATTGCATAAACAATGGGACATGTTTTGATTTTGTCCAACCGTACCCTACCGAACGGTAAGCCTTCAAGGGTATTACTTCTATCTCCAATATTATGTTTAAATTCAATAAAAATTGGAAATTTGCGATCTTTCAGCTCCTTGATCGTAAATAATTTCCCTTCGTCGTCAGGAGATACAATTTCAACAAATGGTCCTTTGACGTCCCCGGGTAACATCATCCTTACTGCATGAGGGCCTAAGGACACAACAGACAGGCCCATGACTTTACCGGTCGTGTGTCTGCATAAGGTTCCAATTTCAAAAGCTGTATCCTTAGGAAAGCTGACTCCATAAGCATCAATTTCTTCCGTGTTTTTAATAAACTTTGGTAAATAAGCAGCAGTGAAAATACTCTCAACGGTATCAAATATTTTTGTGCTGTTACAAGGTAATACCTTTGCTTGATATTTGCAATTTAAAGGCATGCTGTAAGCCCGACTGCATTCATCGTAAATAGTCGCTTTTTCCACAATGTGTTCTCCATGTACGGTTAATACTGTATCGGCCTCAAGGCAATCTTCTTCCGAGATCATCGACCCTTCGACGACCTTCACAACAACTGGCAATTTGTGATGATCTAGAACTTCAGAAATCGTGTGTTCTTTCGACAACCAGAAAATGTTTTCTTGTCCTGCCATTTTGACAGATTCTTGTCCTACCAATCTGTCACTTCTGTAGCGACTAACTCCACTAAGTATCAGCGGTACAATGTCACTTTAACTTCTCCCAAAGTGCCCAAATAGAACCGTGTGTTCTTGAGATGTTTTCCTGTCCCACCACATTGACAGGCTCTGCGTCCTATGATATTCCCTCTACTTCTCTTCTCTAGCGAATAATTTCACCAAGTGTCGACAAATCCATGCTTGCTGTCTGGTTTACTCGTCCATGGAGTCATAGTCATTAGAAAATAAATGGTCTGGATACTTCGAGGGGGTCTTTATTGTACTCTTTGTCTTATCCTTTTGTCTAAGAAACATGCGATCAACGAGGCGTGACAGTGCACAGCTTTACGAGAGTGTTCCTTGTAAACAGCTTTTCTCGGCTTTTTGTTCAACGCTCTTCAACTACTTCGCTGTTTTTATTGCATTTTGGTGTTTAAACCGATGATTAATGGAAAAAGACCTCGTGAAATATGCCAGGCGCAAATTGCTGCTTTAATTTTTGTGGAGTAAGCCGTCGGAGAGGAAAAAACNTTACATCATTACATTAACTGTTTCTGTTTTGGCTTTAGTATCTCAAGAACTTGCTTTAACTTTCCGAAGTTGAACATGTAGTAAACTTGCAGGATAATTTTAACTTTCCACCATGAAATTTGATATCTAATATTCGCTTTTCAAACTGAAAGATGATATAGAAATCAGCAAAAGGTCAAGTGTCAAGTCTATCGGCCAGGAACAATATCCAAAACCATGGTAAAATAACTTCCCAATTCTTCTCAGCTTGTGGTATTGTCATTACAGAAAGGGAGTAATCCACCGAAACGAGGTTTTCTTTTCTATTATTGTTAATTCGATAGCCTGTGCAGAGAATGGCTTTGTGTTTGGTTTGAATGCGGAAGGACATTGCGCCAATGAACCGATGAAATGTAAATATACGAGCAACAGCAACATGTCTTGAAAGTTAATGCAAATCTCGCCTGACATCTAATATGGGACAAATTGAGACAGACTTAGGTTTATACCCAAGGAAGTAACGTGAAATTTGCTACTTTGGTGTGATCTGAGGAGTTGATAGCAGTTAAAATTTTGTGTATAGATGCTTTTGGAAAAATCAAAAATGACAAATACAGTAGATTTATGCTTAAGTTTTTTTCGCCCAAAGGAAAATTCAGGGGGTAGTTAACTTATACGAATATTTCTCAAAGTCAAAAAGACGCTGTGTAGGATAATGGATAATGCATAAACAGCACAAAGTAAAGATGTTCGTGGCAACACTTAAGCCTCTGGTTCACATTAGGTCGTTGCAGTCGCTGGGGTCGTTGGCACGAGTTGTGAACGGCAAAATCTCAGTCGTTGGTGTCGTCCGGGTCATTGGGGAGTTTATTTTCGCCTTTCACATTCAGTCTTTTGGGTCTTTTTGGGACGTTTGCTCCAGCGACCTCAACTACTCCAGCGACTTCAACGATCTAGTGTGAGCCAGGCTTTAATCAAATAGAACATTTTCATCTGCTTCTAATTGCTGACAGCAGCATCTTTTTTCGATAATTAGCCTTATACCAGTTCATTGCTGCTCTCGTGTCGTCTTCAATGCATATGGCTACTTCCTCAGGTTTCACCATGATTATGGTTTCACCACATACAAATATCGTGTTATCATCAGCGAAGTTGCAAACCTGAGAGTGCTCCATAGAATGAAGGAGTCGTTTATATATACTGTATGTTAAATAGGAGCTCTCAGGGCAAGCTTAACGCGGTTAACTTCATCGTTGGCTGTTGTCAGTATGAATGAGTTATATAGCATGCTTTTTGAAAGTTAAGGCTTCTTGTAACCCTTTAAAAAGCTTCAACCTTACTTTTGGTCTTCTGGCAGATAGTTGTGTCCGTTGAAGTTAAATTTTGAGTCAATCGTCACACTTTGGTCAATAATTTGGACAAAAAATAGCTCAATTTTGATTTTCATAAAATGTGACTTTAACCTTAAAAATAGAATACTCGGTAAAAGCATCCTACAATGCGTTATGCCAAAAGTAAGCCATTTTTGCACTGTACGAAAAGAATTCACATGGTGCAGTCTATAAATGGTACAAACATGCCACTGTTTCTCTTGGCTTTACTTTCTTTGGTCATGCGTGGGGCCATCAAACTATGAGATCTTACTCAGGATTATAAAAAACCTATGAGATCTTACTCAGGTTATTCAATTTAATATCACTTTTAATATCACTTGTTAGTCCTCGGAGCAGTCTTTCAAAATATAGAGATTTTCATTAATTCGATCCCATCGGTCAATGTCTAAGTTTGACTCTATAGAACTCAATATTCTGTGAAAGTATCCTATAATACCTTATATCAAAAGTAAGTCTTATTTTTGCCCTATCTGAAATGATTTCACGAAAATTAATGTCTCTTTTGACTACGTTTCTACTAGTTCTAAAAGAGAAGCATTTTTTACTCATTTTCTCAGTTTCCATTCCATCTAAGTTTGACTTTTTAGAAATCAGTCCCCGCTTACAGTAATCGATAATGCTTTATACCAAAAGTAAGCCCTACTTTTTTGTCCAATACGAGATGATTTCACTATATTCATTACCTCTTTCAAGCATATTTTTATTAATTTCCAAACAGAAGCAGTTTTTCAAATTTTCTCGTACTTTCAATTTATTTTCAAATCAAACACTCGACCCAGTCTTTTGTGACGCAATAGATTTTTGCCGCGTTTTGCGCAAAGTGAAGCTTCCCCGTCGAAGGCCAGTTGAAGAAATCGCAAGCAAAGATTCAAAACTGATTTATTTCATCAAATATATCGCACGCTCTCGCTACAAAGGTATGTAAACATTAAAAAGATATTTGCGCAGCATTTTATGAAAGAATACTCAACTCAAAGCCTATTTTTATTAATTTATTTGCAGTTTACAACGAGGACATTCGAGCAGGGCCTAACGCACTTTGGGAGTGCACTGTAGTTTAGGCCCGTCCAGGGAGCCGATTTTAACTGCTGCTAGGCCTATTGCCTAACTACTTTTAAATGCCATTCTATTTGCGTAAATCACTGTAAAGGCATATAATCATTTAAAAGATAGTTGCGCAACATTTTGTCAAAGTATAGACCCAACAAAGCCTTTTTTTTATTAATTTATTTGCAGTTTACAACGAGGACATTCGAGCAGGGCCTAACGCACTTTGGGAGTGCACTTTAGTTTAGGCCTGTATAGGGAGGCGATTTTAATTGCTGCTAGGCCTATTGCCTCACTAATTTTAAATGCCATCCTATATGCGTAACTCAATTATAAAGGTATGTTATGTTATCATTTAAAATATAGTTACGTGTCATCTTATCCGAAGTGTACTCAACCAGCAGGGTCAGGGACCTGGAAGCTGGGGGGGGGGCTGAAACCCCCCCAATAAGTTTCAATTCATTCTTTTTAGTTTTTTTAAAAACTGATGTTTATATTAGCAAATATCACCTACGGTTCATAACATAAGCACTATTGAAGTTGCAACTATTTTTATCAATAGAAATGAGAACAGGATACAAAATTTTGGGAAATTTTATTTAAAGTTGGATCTATTGCCGATACAAACTTATTCTTAAGAAACAATGCTCACATTATTAGGTTCTGTTATGTTTACAATCTTTATTCCTGACAGTAGAGAGGTCTTAAGGCTGATTTCCAGTCGGTGGAATTTTCCAAGCGGGCGGAAATTCTATTGTTTACGAAAGAAAATGTCGCTTTGAATTTTAATAAAAATTTACGGCTGAGTGACCTTTTATTGTGTAAAATTCTGCCCGCTTGGAAAATTCCACTGACTGGAAATCAGCCTTTATGTTTCCATATTATCTACGTTTGAGATGTAATATTTCCGCGAGATTACAAAATTCTAACTTTACAACATACAAGACTAAAGCGGGCATTCTGTCCAGGCCCTTGCCCGTAATCCAAAAGATGCTCTGTGGTACATGAACCTTTCACCATCAAATGAAAAATTGCAAT
>REGM01000026.1:1055020-1067739 GCA_004194415.1 Aurelia aurita | reverse complement strand
CATTAGATGTTATATAGTACGACAGATGAATTTGCTAATGACCATTACAAAATCAATTCTTGTTCTTACCAGCCTTGTCCACAAAATATTGACTTTGAAGATGATAAGATGTGACTGATGGACTGTTCTTGCAGACAATTGACATGGAAATTCTACATTATTTTATACACATCTCTTCAAGCACTTCCCATCTTGCATGATTTACAATTTCGTCTTCAAAATGAACAATTTTATGTTTCAAACTGCAACTTAAGCTCATAAAAAAGTTACTGCCCCGTACTTATTTGCCCAATAAAAAGTGTTGACCCCCTTCCGCATTAGCTCGAAAATAGTAGTTACCCCGTTACGTTTTGCACCGGCCATGTTATAAAACAAATTTTGCACTGTCCCTTAACAGGCCTGTTTTATAGGCCGCACTGTACCAAACCAAATGAATTTAGACCAGTTTTGTCTGGTTTGGCAAGGCGCAACACTTATAACGCTAACTTGACACTTGATTCAAGTACGCCAAAGGCCTCTCGTCTGGGTTGACCTGGTGCAACTCGTGCTGCACCATACTCACACCAACGTACATACAACAACAATGAAAACTTCTGCATATTATCAACATTTTTTGGAGATATGATGACCATACAAAGTGTTAAAAAGTGAAATTTTTTACACAACGTCGGTCGGATACAATGATGAGAAAGAGCTTGATGAGTAGATTTCGAAAATGCATTTTTGGTCACATTTGATGGTAAAATTTACAATTTTTGACAGGTTAGAGTTTGAGTTTCCCCCTGAAAGTCAGTTATTCTGTTCAGAGAAAATTGATTTCCAGGGGGGCACTCAAACTTTCCCTTGTTAATAGTTCTAGCGAGAGGTGACAAACCTGCTCTTGGTCATACATTTTTGGACAGTTAATAAACTAGTTCACGTCCGCGCACATCTGGGTACGCGCACATTTGATGTTATTAAGGCGTTTGACAGTATTTATGCACACAGATTTTTGGAAGAAAACTGATGTCAGCAATTGTTGCAACACAATAGTTTTCTTCTCAAAATGCAAGTGCATCAAGGCCGACCTCCACTGCAGTAGTTTTAGTCAGCAACCAGCGTGCTTGTCTAGTGTGCATGCTCTGTTATTTGAGATTATACGCACTAAGCAAGCACGCTGGTCGCCAACCAAAACTACTGCAAGTGGAGGTTGGCCTTTAGACTATGTATTAGCTAAACGTTGCGCGTGCCATCAATTTTGAGACTGTTGGAAAACTGTCTATTTCACATGCAGAATATTGAACAAGCAAGCCATGAGAACCCTTTTTGAAAAATGTATACCCTTGTCAACAGCAGTATACATGTGCTGGAAATGTCCAGAGCTTGATATCTGTGAACAGTTGCTCAAATTCATTGAAAAACTGACCCAGAAACGATGGTTTTTGTACGGGAAAAGAAGTAAAACTTCCTCCTCTACACACAAAATTACTCCATTACATACTGGTGTAGCAATACAGCATCCTGTAGATTGGAATATTGTTTGCTAACCAGCAATCCAAGATAATTTTTATAGTCTGTAGGTCTAGCTTAATTATAGCACTCAATTTTGGCTGGTCTTGAACTGTAAAGCTGAATTCATACTTGAAATGTTGTTCTTGAAGCATTCTGGATAACAAGGAAATGTGGCAATGTGACAAAGTTAGATTAATTCAGCCTTTCCGCACTCGCTGCATTGCACAAAAGAAATCACATAAAGTATTAATCCAGCATAGGATAGATTTAGAAATTCTCCTAGAACAGTGTGCCTACTTAAAAACAATAATATAACATTCTTGCACAACATGAAATCTTGATGAAAATGGCCATACTCTGTGGCAAGAGTGTCCAGAGGGGTGTTGGGGTAACCAGTGGGGCTCCATAAGACTTTGTCACTCAATAAATTCGAGCATTATGCCAATGCCAATTCTTGATTTAAAAAAAAGTAGACTTGGTAATCATTGATATATATTGATCTATGATTGGTAATCATTGATCTACAGTGATTTAGACAGACATATTCATATACTTTGAAGTCAGTATTGTAAGAGTTGCCCCCTTTACCCCACAAATATTCATTTTACCCCTAGCTTAGACCGTAACTTTCACAGTTCAAATCAAATCAAATTATCATTATTTAAAGTTGGTGCAACTTAGTTCTAAGAAACTAATTAATACCAACGTTGCAAAAGTTGGGAGGCACATGCACATATGAGGTTTAATGGAAATGCACCTACAATGCTTGCCAAAAGTCCTTGGAACACTTAGGCCATTTCTTGATAATGACACACTTTTCAGCAATTTTATCAGTGGAGATTAGTTGAGGCACCCCCTCCCCCCCAAACAATGTTGATTTGCAAGGATATTGTCCTAGCCTTTCATCAGAGTCGCGAATCGTCGTGTCATCCTTATGTTATCGTCACAGAACAACATTGTTCTAAGGGGGAGAGGGGGAAATCGCATAACAGGGCAAAATTAGCTGAGGTGTTCCAAGACTTTTGGCAGGCATTGTACTTTGGAGATCATTTATTTCTAACCATACAGATTGTCTGAAATGCTGTTTTTTTAAATGTTGTATGAAAGAATGACAATACAAATTGGGTCACTATAATCAAAATAATGAGTTCACTAAAAAGCTTTTCTTTCATATTTAAGGATGAAGAGGCATTGGAATTCGTCTCACCATATTTGAGAGCTAAAAATGAAGAAATAGTCACTGTTGCTCCAAAAGATCCCGGGAGAAAGACCAAAGGTAAGCACAAATATTTAATTCTTGGAAATTTATCATTTGCTATTTAAGCGGAAATGGTAAAAAATATGTTTTATTGAGTAGGCCACAAAAATGGAACAAATTGTGGTAGCTGACTTGAAAATATTATTTAAATTCTTGAATTGTCTCATCAGGCCTCATTAATGCGTGCAAGCGCACGAGCGCCGCTCGCAGGCACACAATATAATTACACACCCATTGCTGACATCTTTGCTTTACTCAGAGCGATTTGATTGCAGGCACATTTTTCCCCAATCATTTGCTCGCAGGCACAGAATATTTTTAATGAGGCCTGAGTCTCATTCACATATGCATACAGTGCCATCTGATTTTAGCTTGTACAGCCTTCTACACACTATAACTGGTGCCTGTAAGGGTTTGTGCAAGGTTAAAAGCTTGCATTTGCAAGGAGCAAACAAACAAATTTTAAGATATCTCATCCAAATCTAAGTTGGTCAAGGGCCATGAACAATGGATAGCCAAAGAAATAATGCTGTGTCTGATGTTTTCTTTTTTCTATTTATAGACAAACCTATATACCAGTGCCACGTTTTGATATATTATTGATCTGTATATTTTAACCATTGTACTTGGTGTGCCAAAAGAGTATGTACGTTTGAACATTCGTTGTTGATAGATTATGGGATGGATTTGAATGAATCGAAGTCTGCAGCTGATAGACCAACCAATTTTTGGGAATTTTTCTTTTATTTTCTGAGCATTTGAAATTAGGCTAAAATAGAAGCTAAGATTGATCCTTGATTTCGAAATCGAGATTTGATTTCGGGTTTGAAACCGTTGATCAAATCATTAAGGATTTTCTCACATAGAACAATACAAAAGAACTTATTTCTCCCAAGAGTTAAAAAGCGAAGCTTTGCAAAGCGTACAAGGCGTATTAGATTAAAACCCCTACTAATTGTTAAGCCTGGCTCACATTAGGTCGTTGCAGTCGCTGGGGTCGTTGGGACGAACGACCACCCAAAAGACATAATGTGAACAGCAAAAACTCAGTCCTTGGTGTCGTCGGGGTGATTGGGGAGTTTATTTTCGCCGTTCACAATTAGTCTTTTGGGACGTTAGTTCCAGCGACCTCAACGACTCCAGCGACTTCAACGACCTAGTGTGAACCAGGCTTCAAAGATGCTAGCAAGTTGTACGTAAACGCTCATCGTGTAACAAGGCCTAAATGCTGGTTGTTCTTCTTTCTAGTGTACGTTATACGCAGAGAAGCTGGATTGACAGGCCGCAATTACGTGTATTGTTCATCATGTCAACATCGTGCATTTAAATTGTTTCGAAATGTCACACGTGCATCAGCTCCGCTTCATTTAAAGAGATTCGGTAGTTCAGATCATGACTTATTGCGATTCTGTCGTACTTGTTGGTATGGTGTATCGGTACAGAAGCATGCCCCAGAAAAGAACGTTGATAGGCCGTATTTTGAGCGAAGCCCGTTAGGAATTACTGACCAAAGAGCATGCTTCGGTTGGCATTTCATACAGCGTGATTTTGTGCGAAAGAAATTCAGAAATGAAGATTGTGGATCAGAGAGCGAAAAAGAAGAATCGAAAAGTGATAATAAAGAAAGTAAAGTGAAATCGTTAGTTACAGTGGTAGGCCGAGATGGGAATGATTTCATCAATAAAGACTATAATGCTAATTTATTTGATTTTACTGGGAAAGAGGTTTCATCACTTGCAAATGAGTCTGGATATCTATCAAACGATTCACCAACCAATGGCAATTTCGCCACCATTCTGTCGCAAATTCATAAAGATCATGATTATGCTCCCACAATGCAACGCGAAGTTGAAGTAACAACAACAGCAACCAGTCCTGATAAGATTTATCACCATAGAAACGCATTTCAGAAGACGGGAAAAATGCAAAAGAAGAAGGAAATAAAATATTCGAAGACCAACTTCAAGGCAAGCCAAAGTAAACAACAAACGGCTAATAAGTTGTTGAAGAAAGCGGTTTTATTTGACGGCAGTCCGAGAGCTGGGACCGCAAATTTTGTAAAAATGAACATGCCAGTCGATAAAGTCGAAGAAGAATTAAAATCAAAAAGGGAACAAGGAGAATCATTAAATCCTAGTGAGTTTCGTACTTTTATGATACTTTTCATATCCCCCCCAAGTGTATAAACTGGACATTTTTCTGACCGAAATTTCAGCTTGTACGAACGCCGAAAATTTTTGGTCAGTCCGTCATTTTTTGTTTGGTTGTCTGCCAAAAATTGTTATCAATCAAGGTCACGCTCGATAATTGATCATTTTAAACAACCAGTTTCGTAAGGAGAGATCACCAGAAAAGATTTGAAGTAGCTTGTATAAAATACATTTGTAGATGTACATTGCTAATGCACTGAAGGCTAACATTCTTCAAACGCTATTCTTATTTAGTAGCATCTAATAAGAATCTTGTTCTATTCTGCGCCAAGGTCGCACATGGGTAGCATGGACGCATATTCACAGTATAGTACTTAGACATGGGTTCGAATCGCGCTCTGGCTATTGAAACTTATCACATTTTCTGTTTAACTTTGACCGTCCCTAACCCTGCCTTATTTACTTTCCAATCTTTTGTAGCGCATCTAAGTGGCTTAAAAGCAACTGCAGATAATGGCCAAGCACTTCCAGGCCTAATTTGCCCATTGTGTTGTAAACACACCGTGAAATCATACAGTGTCTGGACCAGAGAGAACGCTCCCCAGAAAATAATGCATCTGTTTAAAGATGGGGTAACTATAATCCGGGCATGCCGTAAATGTGTGCCATACCCAATAAATCGAGACAGATCGAAAAAGAACCCCCCTGTCAAGACATCTAGTCCAAAAGACATTCGCTCACCACCTGCTGGTAAGAAATCAGAAACTGTGTTAAATATTGAGAAGAAAAAGGTAAACGGGGGTAATGTTGTTATGAACATTAGCGTAAATGGAATTTCAAAGTCGGCCAATGGCAACACATATCTTAATCTCCAAACAACTACGAGTAAAATAAAGG
Organism: Aurelia aurita; assembly: GCA_004194415.1. Taxonomy (NCBI): domain Eukaryota; kingdom Metazoa; phylum Cnidaria; class Scyphozoa; order Semaeostomeae; family Ulmaridae; genus Aurelia; species Aurelia aurita. Next base: position 1,061,943 of record REGM01000026.1, on the reverse strand, counting down.
GGTCAAAGAGCAAAGTTGGAAAATCAGAGGTGAAGACGGTAGGGGTCAAACTATCAAAGATCAATTCATTAGATATTAAAAGTGGAGTCGGAAATAAAAGCTTGAAACAAGCAAGAAATAATAACGTTATTGATAGTCGAGAAGTGGCAGCGAAAAAAGCAAAACTGGAAGAAAACAAATTGAAATTACAAAGAGACAGTGCAACGGCATTAACGGGTTTAGAATGTTTTGAAAGTTTGCAATCTGAAGAAGGAATTGCTGTGGATGAAAGAAAACGTGGAAGATCGTCGAATCAGGAAGAAAGTGGCGGTTCTGGCAAAAGTGAGGATGGAAGTCCAAATAATACAAAAGGTATGTTATTAATTTTATTTTGAATTATGCTTTTTACCTCATTGCTACAGTAAATCCCAATATACCGGGTGTCCCAAAAAAAAGTATACGGATTTGGTTGGCTCCAGCGATGTGAATTTAGCCTTAATCGATGGCTAGTTGCTCTCAAAATGTTCCTCGATAGTTAACTTGGACATGGATACCTCGTTTGTTGGTATTGGTGCTTTGAAAGCAGACATATTAACCTGGAAAGCCAAAATTTACATCCACTTTCAAACCAGAGCTTTGGCCTTTTGGCCTAAACAACTTCTTGAGGCACAGCGAATAAATCAGCTATAGCCTTGATAAAATTTGAATAATTTTAGATCTTATTATATTCTGTTTGCCAGAAGTCATCCCCCAATCACCCATTGGGCAATTTCTTGATGTTTCTTTGATTTCAGTTTTCAATTTTGATGTGCTTTAAGAATTTGCTTAGGCCAAAAGGCCAAAGCTCTGGTTTGCATGTGGGTACAAATTTGAGCTTTCAAGATTGATATCTCTGCTCTCAAAGCACCAATTCCAACAAACAAGGTATCAATGTTCAAGTTAACTACAAAGGAACATTTTGAGAGTGATTAGCCATTGATTAAAGCTAAATTCACATCGCTGGACCCAACCAAATCTGTATACTTTTTTTTGGGACACCCGGTACCTTTTACTATTTTCTTCAAAAGAGTTTGGATCGAGCGATATTTTTATACTTTTGTATAGTGGCGTTAGAGCTTATATCACTGTTGTGCACATTCGAAAATTCCTCAGATTTGTACAAAATGTATAAAAATATCGTCCTATTGAAGGTGTTGTGGCGCAGTGGTGTAATCCTCTGACTTTGTAGCCAGAACAGTCAGGCGGACAGGGTTCGATCCCAGGTAGAGCCCCAGCATTTGAGCGTCATGACAAGGAGTCGCGGACTCGATTAGGTCTTCTCTACTTCTGCGATCCCAGCGCTTGGCGCTAAAAACCGCAACTTCACCTTCACGTCCAATCCAAACTCTTTTGTAGAGCTAAAACGTCTCTTCCTTTCCGAAGGTATGGGAGATTTTCTAACATTAAAACCCCATATTCATCGTTCAGAATTTCATATTCCATCTTTCGAACAAGATTCTTTGACAATATATAGGAAGGTGGAGCCTCTTTATAATTTGCTGGCCTTATTTGAAAACTTTTAATTACAGTTGTTTTAACTTGTAAGTGGTTTCAGCATTTATACTATTTTTTAAAAATTCATGTTTACAAAAATTAGACTTTTTGGTCATTTATTCAAATTTTGTGCAAACATTTTGTATGTTTTTTATTGCATATTTCTTAGTTATTTCTTATTCTTATTTGAACACTTATTACAGCTATGTTTGGTTATTAAGATCATTTTAGTTTTTATTCTTTTTATAAAATCCTCGTCTAGACTTATAACCACAATTTAGGAGCTTTTATTCTAAGTTGTAAACCTTACGCATAAAAAATGTTAGAGTGTTTATTCAGAATGTATTTTTGTTTATGTGCTTTGGTTTCTTTAAAGGTTGCGTGGTAATTTAGACCCCGTACTATTTTAACGATTTATTTTACCACTCACCCCCTGGTAAAAACAATATGACCAAATGATAAACAATACAACGTGATATATTTTCGGGAGGCAAAGTCTTTCAAGAAGTTAAATTTCTTCATATTATATAATGTTGAGGAAATCTTAAAACAGCGTATTTTGAGCCTGTATGGAAATTACGAACGGTCTTCATGGAAGAATGTCACGCCATGTCTTTTGTACATGCTGTATCTTTTCTTGATTTTTATACTTAATTATCTATTTCATTATTTAAGCTAAAGAAATATCATTCAGGATTATTATGACATGAATGAATGAAATAAAAGGGGCTTATCTTTAAAAAGAAATTTTCTTGGGTCATGTTGCCCCTTTTGGAAAATGATTATATGTCAAAGAATTTAATGGGGAATGGTTTTTTAGCGCCAAATGCTGAGATAACAGAATTAGCTAANCGTACTATTTTAACGATTTATTTTACCACTCACCCCCTGGTAAAAACAATATGACCAAATGATAAACAATACAACGTGATATATTTTCGGGAGGCAAAGTCTTTCAAGAAGTTAAATTTCTTCATATTATATAATGTTGAGGAAATCTTAAAACAGCGTATTTTGAGCCTGGTAGGAAATTACGAACGGTCTTCATGGAAGAATGTCACGCCATGTCTTTTGTACATGCTCTATCTTTTCTTGATTTTTATACTTAATTATCTATTTCATTATTTAAGCTAAAGAAATATCATTCAGAATTATTATGACATGAATGAATGAAATAAAAGGGGCTTATCTTTAAAAAGAAATTTTCTTGGGTCATGTTGCCCCTTTTGGAAAATGATTATATGTCAAAGAATTTACTGGGAATGGTTTTTCAGCGCCAAATGCTGAGATAACAGAATTAGCTAAACGGCTAATCGAGTCGATGACCCGTTATCATGATGCTGATGTGGTGAGATGTGGCTCAAACCGTCGCTCTTTAATTTAATCTAGCTGCAAAGTGGGAGGATGCCATTACTACGCCACAATACCTTCAAATCAAAGTCATGACGGGTAATTGTAACGGATGTGATTGTGAATTTTTTAATAAAACATATTTTCTTTTGTCAGGACGTTCTTTAAAGCAACGTATGCCATCATGTGACAAATGCTCATCACATCTGGGAAAATCCTTTAAAACAGTGAAACAATCGAAATGTCCAAAGAAATATATGTACTTTTTCAAAGAAAACAGGACAAGAAGATCTATGAGAATTTGCAGCAATTGTAGCAAATAAGAGTTGTAAGTAAATTGATTTGAATTCCGTATTTAGTAACGGGTGGGTCGGAAGGAAGTTGCAGTTTTTGAAAAATCGTCAGACTCTTTTTTCGTTAATCCTTTTATTTTTGCATTAGCAACTGCATGCAGCTTTCTTCAAAACAAACCGATCTCTCAAAGCATCTTTTATTTTTGCATTAGCAACTGCATGCAGCTTTCTTCAAAAGAAACCGATCTCTCAAAGCATCTTAAAGTTAAGAAACTATGTGCACTGGAAAGTAATTGCCTAAAGCCTTGGTCAAACGCATCCAACATTTCATCCAACATACACTTCCAAAAAAATTGAAAGTTCATCGATGTTTACAAGAGGGGTGGTCAAACGCATCCAACATTTCATCCAACATTACATCCAACATTTCTAGCAAAATCCTAGCCTGCGCACAGCTTCCAGAATAACTGACTGTACGAAATTCACAAAAGCAAAAACAAACGATGGCAAAGGCTGCTGGTCTTCGTACTCCCTTTAAATGAGTAATATCTATACTGAGAGATGGTTTCATAAATTAATTTTTAAATGTTCAGAAGAGTACGGGAGATCCCCCTGTTGTAAACTACAACAATTAAGAAGCTATTGTATTGTATATTAGAATTACAATAAGTTGACAACAACAACAATAGATCTTTCAACGAGTAGAAAACGAGATTCGAATGAGCAGTTCTGATAGAAAATCAAGTTCGATGTCAATTGTTTAGAGTTCGAATATTGACGATTTACCAGACTGAACCGCATGTACCAAACTTCAAATCTGGTGTAAAGTAAAAAGGTCTATTTGACGAACCTTCTAAGAAACTTTTAGTACTTAAATGTGGATTTTTTAGATCCTTCGACAACTGGGTCAAATTAAATTCTTAATTTCTTATAAAATGATGCACGTAGTAGCAGAGTTGGAATTTTTCAAAAGCTGCAACTTATTTTTGATTCACCCATAATGATGAGAATTTGAGTTATATTCGACAAAATGGCACTTTAATTTCAATATAAATCAGTATCTTCATAGAATATTTGTTGAAGCTGTACTCTCCGTAGCACTGTGTCGCGCGTCAAGAAGAACAAAGTGATCTCACGTGGTATATTTTGACGCGCAGCAAGCTGCTTCCAACCGTTCTGTAGCATCATACAATTTTTTGCGCACGGTGGACAAAATTATGTGTGGCACTCTCCGTAGCACTGTGTCGCGCGTTAAGAAGAACAAAGTGATCTCACGTGATATCTTGACGCGTGGCAAGCTGCTTCCATCCGTTCTGTAGCATCATACATTTTTTTGCGCACGGTGGACAAATTTATAGAATTTACACTATTTGTTGCTTGTGATATAAATTTCTTTAGGGCGGTTCTCTAATTTATTGGAATTTTGTCATTGCTTTTGCCATTTCACACAAGTATTAGGCCACAAGTCATCGCTAAGCAAGGAACGACACGATTTGCTAGTGTTCATCCTGGTTTTCAACGTTGTAAAAGTCATGTCTAGTTAAGCCTGGTTTCCATTTGAAATTTTTCTGCTCTTTATTGCTCGTTTGACATTACGTTTGCTCCTCCTGGTTATTTTACTACGTTGCTTGTTTTGGTTTTTTATTGCTTGTCTTTGCTCGTTCTGATTTTAAGTCTTGACTACCATTTTGTGATTTCTTTTCACTCACAATCATGCCCGCAGTGAATTTGGTATTCGAAATGCTCTTTCTTGCTCGTTGTTGCTCGTTTTGGTTTTAGAGATCAGAATGAAATCTCAAAAACAAGAAAGAAGAGATGTTCTTCTGTGCTCGTTTTGGTTTTTGGGGTGCGTTTCCATTTGGTGCTCATGTTGCTGGTTTTGATTTTAACGCGCAATGTGAAACCAAATCGAGCAATAAGGAGCAGAAAACGTTAAAATGGAAACCAGGCTTTAGTCCAGACGATCATGAAGACCATGTGACGAAAGTCCTCGACTGTCTGCCTCTACTGCAAATAAAAACTATTGAAGTTTACTATCTAATGTTATCGTCTTTTCGGATGAGATCGAATGATTGTCGCCATTGTACTTTAGAAACCTTGGAGAACTCGGAGAAATTCGACTTCTATGTTATTGGATTATCTACACAGATAGAAATATGTCTTAAGGTTAGTGCCAAAATCTCCAGAGCTCGCTTAATTTTCAACAATTCTTGCACAGCTGTTAAAAAAAGCTCGGCATATCTTTGATATCTACACCTAAGAGACTGCGTTCTTCACCCCACTTAAACCGTGATGGATCTTTGCTGACTTTAGCGGTTGCTATAAATAGGCTAAAGAAAATGCCTACACACTCATTGTTTCTTTAGCTACACAATGAAACGGCACGTGCCAAAATCATCAAATACAATAGGCTAGTAGCTCGGAGCCACTGATATATGCTTATATTCNCACAGATAGAAATATGTCTTAAGGTTAGTGCCAAAAACTCCAGAGCTCGCTTAATTTTCAACAATTCTTGCACAGCTGTTAAAAAAAGCTCGGCATATCTTTGATATCTACACCTAAGAGACTGCGTTCTTCACCCCACTTAAACCGTGATGGATCTTTGCTGACTTTAGCGGTTGCTATAAATAGGCTAAAGAAAATGCCTACACACTCATTGTTTCTTTAGCTACACAATGAAACGGCACGTGCCAAAATCATCAAATACAATAGGCTAGTAGCTCGGAGCCACTGATATATGCTTATATTCCCTTTAAGGCTGATTTCCAGTCAGTGGAATTTCCGATCTGGCGGAATTTTACACAATCAAACGTCATTCAACCTTAAAATTTCTATTCAGTTGCAAAGCGACATTTCCTGTCATAAACAAAAGAATTTCCGCCCGCTCGGAAAAGTCCACTGTCTGGAAACTAGTCTTTGAGCCTGATGAGTAAATTTAGATGACTCATCTTTGCAGGAAATTTTGAAATCCTGTGCCATTTTCTTCTGTGCTTGTATCACCCTAAACGTTGGCCTTCCGAGTCATAGATGCACCTCATTCGTCCAGTTTTTAGGCAAAAAGGTTACCAGCTCTTTGAACTAGTAAGTAACGCGGAATAATTGATGATATGAATAACGACAAATTAGATTCTTGAAACCGTAGATTAGTTGCACTAGTAGCTAAATGCCATGGTTGAGCATCTTCCACCACTAAACGTCACGTAAAGAACCTAATTATCATTTTGTATGGAATTCTTATTTCATTAAGATGGAAATTGAAATGGAAGCTGCTTTGTAGTTTCTTTGTTTGTTTCTTTGTAGTCCTCAAGTTAGCTCTTACTTCAGATGATAGGCAGAAAGCAGATATTGTGCAAAGCTAAGGGAAGATGTGGCCACGGGCTGTCCGTAGATATGTTGGGTTATGTACTAAATTCAGAGATAATAGGAAATTATATTTAGGTTGCTGCACTTGCCTTGGAGCTGGTTCATTCATCCAACTAGAATCACGGGGAGGGAGGATGAGGACCAAAACAAGAAACACTTGAGACCAAAATGGAGAAAAATGTTGAAAAGATATAGTCGCATATTTGACCTAGCTGCTCTTAAAAGAAGTTAGTATTTAATGAAGGACTATGCTATTGTCTGTTACGTTTATTACAGATTGGTTTTGGCATTGAACGCTACGAGTACAAATACGCTACTTTTCAAACTATACGCATGCAGATTTGCAGATGGGAGATCTCTGCGCAGGGCCGTAGGAAGCAGCTGCCGATTGGGGGGGGGGGG
>REGM01000026.1:1022791-1054887 GCA_004194415.1 Aurelia aurita | reverse complement strand
AAAACAGTAGAGAACAATACATCTAATATATCCTTTTGACGTAGCACCATTTTTTTCAAAATTATTGGGGGGGCACGAGCCCCCCCTGCCCCCCGCTTCCTACGGGCCTGTCTCTGAGAGGAGTGTCAAAAGCTTAGAGAGATCGAAAAGAACTGCTTTTAAGTTTTGCGGACTGCGAGTTGTCTAAAGCATATTTCCAAGCTCCTTTAATTTCTTTATTTGTTCATTCATTACTTTATTTTAAGTAGGTTATTCTATTTAGATTAGTTTCTATTAGAAGCTAGAATGAGATTGAATCAAAATAAGATGACAAACAACAAAAAGGCTGGAAAGATTTCTAGCTATATTACAGTCAATTTAGGCCTACTATGCATGCCTCATCCAGGCATGGGACCCCTAGTTTAGCGTCCCTTCCGAAGGACGGCGAAGTGAGTTGCTTGGTCAGTCATCTGGAAGGTCACCTATCCAGAAATGTCACAGTGTTGATTGTAAATCTAAATGCATAAGCAAAGCAGCCCCACCCGAAGTTAGTTGGTCCTTGAAAGATTATTCAGAATTTACAAATTCAGCTGTAACATTATCATCTTGAAAAAGGTATTAATTAACATGTATACAAATTTAAATAAGATAGAATGGTACCTGAAGGTTTTTTGCATGACTTCAACAAACTTGGCGTATAAGTTTCTTTCAGAATTGGAAAATAGATGATTGGATATAAAAACATCGCATGGAAAATGGGTAAGTCAAATTGAATTCTTCTGACCCCTTGTAACATGTTTCCATGCTCTGTGGAAGAAACATAAATTACATTCTTTAGCGAATTTTTTAGAAAAACTTTTTTAATGTGATTTGACCGGTTGAGTCAAAAAGAACACTCCCTGTTTGAAAGACTCCTGAATAGCACAGCAATAAAACTGGCAAATTTCCGTCGAGTAGCCGATACTATGTTAAATCAGATTCAAAAATTTACCTGGCTTGAAGGCTCTTATCCAACCATGGTTCTTTGCGTGCTCTGTTTTATGAAAATGAACGTTTTTGTGGTCTACGAAATTGGCTGCCTCAATAGAAATCTACGCGCAAAGGCTGCTGGTTGAACAAGAGTCTTTAAGATTTCCTTGGGGATTTTCTATAGAAGGCGTACTCAAACTCATTTAAAAATGCTTGAAACATAGAGGAAAGCCTAAAAGACATGTTTGATCGTGCGATGCTGTTATTTCACATTCGCCCCATTCTTGTCAGAGAAACGAGGAAGCTACCCAAGTTGTGGACAGTTACCCTGTCGTCCCACGGGGTGGCGATGACAGTCGCCTTCCAAGAACAAAAAATTTCCTGGGAACAGCTATGTTTGATCTTCTATTTATGTTCTCCTCTCATTATTGACTGAATTCTTTATCAAACCTATTATTTGTTTACTGTTTACATGATATTGTTCTCTTGTGCAATCATTTCCATCTTTGTTTATTTCGTTTACATTTTGAATTCGGACAGGAATTATTGGCAAATAAGGAATATCTCGATTCCGGAACTAGACGCAGTTTTCTCCGGTAAGCAAAATTGCCTTTCGCTGTCCTTTTGTTCCCTTTCGCACTCCATTTTCTCAGCTGGATATGAAATGATTACACCGTGCCCTTCTCCATTTCAGATCCTGCACATTTATGAAGTGAAGTCGTTTTCTGGCTCTAGAGATTCTGAATTAATCTTGTTGGTTGTTGCTCCTGTTCTCAAGTGTCCAGGTAAACACATTTTATTTGTCTTCTGAGTAGCTTACTCCATGACAAAATTGTTTTGTTCCGGTATTTGCTGGTAAATGTTCTTGCTTGTTTCGTATTTGAGGATCATCCGAGTGTCTACCTGTCAACGTAGCTGTTCCTAGTATTTTCAGTAATATTGATCTTGCAATTATCTAGCTAGAACTGTTTGATTTGTACCCTGGTGCACTGAACGAATTTCAGTCAAACTCGCATAAGTCGGACTCGCATAAGTCACATATTCGCAGAACTCGGAAAAATATATGGGCGTACCTGAAAGTTCCATTAGTATTTTCTCTTGAAATTACTTCTCATATAAGTCGGACTTTGTGCGAGTCTTCCCTGATCTGAAGCGATCCGATTTATGGAAGCTTGACTGTGTAGTCTCGTAGTCAAAGCAGAACATGGTGCACTAAAATATTGATGTGTCTCCAGCTTCCAAAAAACTGCGGGATTTTCAATCGTCATAAAGTTTTCAGAGAACCCCGAAAGGTTGATCAGAGAAGATGGTTTTGATTGGTTTTTTGTTAGCATATCTTGGGTTTTCTGATGGCTTTAAAATCCTTCAGAATTTACTCTGATTCAACTCCACAAAAAGTGTTGGCGAAAACTTCAAAGTTATGCCCATGCGATCGACCAGCACTAAGCTTAAAGCTAGAACCGACAAGAATTCTAACGGACTGCTGAACTCAAAGACAGCTAGGAGAATTAGAAATTACGGTACTAAAAAAGCAGAGCAGAAATCCTGGTTCACATTGGCTCGTTGAAGTTGCTGGAGTCCGTGGCATCGTTTGGAACTAACGACCCCAAAAGACTGAATATGAACTGCCAAAATAACAGTGGGTTGTTTGCACTCTCCGTCGCAGAGGCTGTTGTTTGCAAACGAGCAGAATTTCATCCGTCCTCCGGTAATACAGCCTCTGTGAAGGAGAGTGTGCTGTTTGAGTCGCTGAAATTGAAGCTGCTTCTGTCCCAGACGGGCTGATGCAAAGTTGACAAATGGCATCAATTAGGCTTCACCGCCTTTTGAAAGGATGTTAGTGTTACTGCTGTGCTGTCGGGACGCTTGCATCACAGATCTATAGATGTGGATATGCATTCCACTATGTTTGCTTAGAGCTGCTTACATACAAGCCTATCACTTGATGAAGTGTATTTAATTAAAAAGCAATCCTTTTTATATCTGCAAATATGCTGGTCTATTTCTTTCTTATTGCATGATAATCCTGTGTACTGTTGGATCATGGTTGGATTATCAGGTTCGAGTCTCTTGATTGCGATTTGAACTGGAAGGGCATTGTATACATCAAAAGACTTGAGAAACGGCACTTTTATGTTAAGATTTTCAAACTCACTTCCAGTTTCTAGCTTAGGATGTTTCTGATTTGCTTGTTGCAAGACAGAACTGAGTTTAATCTAGACGAAAGTTGGAAGAAAATCCGTGACGAGATGGCTCCATGGTTAAAGCATTTTCGAACATAATAATTGGTCATAAGGTTCGAGTCCCGCTCTGATTGTCTTGATTGCTCACATTTTTATCTCCAACCTTAGCCAAGAAAGTTTTAGTTTGAAATAAAATGAAGTGATGAAATAATAAACTTTAATTCTTTACGAAGAAGAGAGCTCTACAACACAGTAGTAAGATTAATCCTATTCATTAAAATTAAGTGAGTGCCTGACTCAACATGATACCAAGATAATCAATTGTGGTCTTTGATTAAGTGCAAATATCTTCATTTATATTATCCATCACAGCTTATGCCCGGGAGAAGGGGAGAGGGGAAGCGGTGGTTGGCACTACTTATACCAGGATGATCAATTGTGGTCTTTGATTAAGTGCAGATATCTTCATTTCATACTATCCTTATCAATCAGCCAATGGTCTATTGAATACCAGATCCTTTTGTTGCCAGAATAGCTTACGCCCAGGGGAGGGGGAGAGGCTACTGTTCCCCAGGAGGCAACAATAGACAATAATAGATACTGACAGGTATGTGCTTCTCGAAGGGGTAGGTTGTGTAGGAAAATCCTCCAAAATTGAGTGCAGCATGTTTCGACATTACTCAAGTAATACCGAGTAACAAAGTGCTTTGGGTTTCCTGGAATAAATGAAAGAGTTTCAAAGACAGTTTTTTCTGCAGTTTCTTATTCTTTTGGTGATCTGAGAGTTTTTTTTTTTAGAAAATACGTGGATTGAACGAACTCTGGAGAGATATCTCAATGTCTTAAATGAAGCAACCAAGCCAATTTAATTCGACTGACCCATAGGATTAACCATTAACCCTTCTCGGGAGCTGTTAAGGTGTACATTACCATAGTTAAGGTGTCTATTACAGCTGAATAGATGACAAACGACTCGCAAGTTAGGTCACAACTTTTTAGTGTGAAATCGCAGTTTCACCTTTTTTGTTAACTGTCAAATACCAGGTTAGCTTGCGTAAAGAATGTGAGTACGGTTAATCCAGGTCAATCCGTCTTATTCAATCTTGGATCTTGTGTTGCCAGAAAGAGATGAAACTATTTCGTATTGTTAGTGGACTATAAGAACGAGTACAGACACAATTTCTGTCAGTGAAAAAAATCATTCAGAATTAAAAGCAAAAAGGTATAAGAAAAAACTACTTGAAAAGACTACTAAAAACGCCCAAAGTCCAATTAAAAATTTAATCTATTAAAAAATGTTCGAGAACCCCAAATACATATTAACATTGAACGTAAAAGACTAAACAAAATTTGTTTCTGTCAGTGAACGAATGTGCCCCGGCAAGCTTACTATTATGTTGTGTTTGAAGTGACTTTATGGGCTAGGTGATAATGGAGATCCTGCTCATGTGAATTTTCTACAACAAGAACCGAGATTGGGAAGTGACACTGATCAAAGTTTCAATTACTGGCAAATTTTGACGTTTCTCGAAGTCTTCTTCATTAACTGTCTAGTTTCTATGTGAAATGTGTTCTTGTTTTCTCTCTATCCAATGGTAGCTTTTCGAACACGGCACTGAGAAACTAGCGCATTGAACAGGTGTCCTAGTCCTTCCCTAGACTGATTACAGTGAGTCCCATTGTTATCGCGGAGGAGCGAAACTACGACATGTAATCAGTCTAGTCCTTCCCCTCGATGTGACCACACCTCGCGATCCCTTTAGTCTCAGGCGAATGTGCTGCCACTGAGTTAGCCCCGCACCCTCGAAATGTGTTCGCTTTTTAAGATATCGCTTGTACCAGAACCAGAGACGCTGATGCCGATGTGGGGGCACAGGCGCCGCGCCCCTTAGAGTTTTTCGGAAGTGCCCCTTGTATATTTAAAAGTGCCCTTCTGGTAATAAAAAGTGCTTTCTCTAATAGCTTTGCTCTCCTTGTAAAAAGTGCTTCGTAAATCCAGGCACCAGACCCTTTTTCTGCACAGCTCCAGTATCCATTTAAAAATCATCTGCTATTACTTTTTGACTTATTGGCAGACCCCCATTAATCTGAATCTCGTAACTATTCACAAAAGATCTTCTATTTAACCCTGTCTTGTGTGGATGATACTGTGGCAATTCGATTCTTGCGATGGATAGAACTGCCAAACCTGGAGGAGATGGGTTGATTGATTTATGGCTCCTTTGTTTTTGGTACGAGGGCTCTCGACCGTTTTGGTGCATGGGGACGATCCGAAGAGGCGTTNTTCTTTCTCTAATAGCTTTGCTCTCGTAAAAAGTGCTTCGTAAATCCAGGCACCAGACCCTTTTTTCTGCACAGCTCCAGTATCCATTTAAAAATCATCTGCTATTACTTTTTGACTTATTGGCAGACCCCCATTAATCTGAATCTCGTAACTATTCACAAAAGATCTTCTATTTAACCCTGTCTTGTGTGGATGATACTGTGGCAATTCGATTCTTGCGATGGATAGAACTGCCAAACCTGGAGGAGATGGGTTGATTGATTTATGGCTCCTTTGTTTTTGGTACGAGGGCTCTCGACCGTTTTGGTGCATGGGGACGTTCCGAAGAGGCGTTTTTGACAATACCCACCCACACAAGTCTCTTCGCTGAAATAATACCTCAACAAGAAATAAAAGAAAAGAAAAAATGTCCCTAACTGTTTTGAAACGTTTCATATTTTCAAAATTTGACATCAAGCTACGAATTTTCGCGACGATACAGAATTGACCGAAAACTAACACTTCCCGTTAACCACAAATGTTGCGTGCCCCAGAGGTCAACGGATCATAAGGCGAGATACTGTGCTTTAATTTCGATCAGTGTTGCATTAAAGGTGATCTCCTAAATTGTGCGATACTGCAACGACGAGTATCAAATGAAATTCGATCTTATTTACTTTGTACGAGTAGTCACGTATGAGGATGATGTCTTAGATCTATTTTCAATTTGTCCACAGAACTGGCTGGATTTGCCACAGAAGTTACTTGCGCTGCTATATCAACTGGAACGCATTGTTTGTGAAGGTAATCAATGCTATTTCAACTCAGTAGATACAGATACAATAGTATTGCGACGATGATCATTTTATGTTTGCAGAAAAAAGACGCTTTCACTATCATAATAGTATTTGATGACACCGTCAGTTTTCTGCCGTTTTCTTCAAGGGTGTTCTGGAATTCTTTCTGGAATGTTCTTCGGTCGGGAAGCTCAGGAAAAAACACAAAATATTCTCGCAAAGAAAAACACTCGCAAGGCTTCCCAATTTCCAGTAGTAGTAAGATACAGGAATTGCCATCAAATACTGTGATAATAATGGAAGTGTCTTTTTCTGAAAACCTTCAGTGATCATCGTCGCAATGTTACTAATACAGATACATTCATTTATAATGATAATCNGATCATCATTTTATGTTTGCAGAAAAAAGACGCTTTCACTATCATAATAGTATTTGATGACACCGTCAGTTTTCTGCCGTTTTCTTCAAGGGTGTTCTGGAATTCTTTCTGGAATGTTCTTCGGTCGGGAAGCTCAGGAAAAAACACAAAATATTCTCGCACAGAAAAACATTCGCAAGGCTTCCCAATTTCCAGTAGTAGTAAGATACAGGAATTGCCATCAAATACTGTGATAATAGTGGAAGTGTCTTTTTTCTGAAAACCTTCAGTGATCATCGTCGCAATGTTACTAATACAGATACATTCATTTATAATGATAATCATTTAAAATTGTGAACTTCTATGAGAAGCTACAAACCCGCATCCTTATGGAGGACCATTCTTTCGAATGATATGCAAAGTATTTTGTTAGGAAATTTGGCTTATCCCTATGTAGTTCAGGGTTCTCATTTGGCATGTGCGTTTATTTTGCTCAATTCCATTGCGGGTCTACTAGTAGTTGTGATAATGGAATTCGCGAGCACAATTCACTAACGCAGATAACAAGAGAAAACAAGAATATGCTATGAATTTTTCTAAACGATCCCATTAAATTATCATCATCAGTGATGGATACAGTTGCTAAATGCTGGGGGAACGAGGCTATTGTTTCATTTCAATTGTTTACCCTGTTTTGTTTTCAAACAAAATATTCGTCGTCACAATGGGGAAATATTTGATAAATTTCAAAATGAATTTAAGTGACTATTGAAATAATTTTGCAGCAAGACAACACTATAATAAAGCTCAGCGCACAAACCTATATGTCAGTTAGCCTTCGGGCGATGGGAAAATAAGACTTCTTTGAGACAACGACTGTAAGTCCCCGCATGTAAAAAACGGACTTATAAGAAACTGCAGCCTGCCAGCATAGGGAATATTTACTCGTAGTTAAGATACTAGCCTGATTTGTTGTTCAATTTCTTATAAATGATGAAAAAGGCAACATAATTTTATGGAAAAGTTAAAACTGTTTTCCATATTTGATAGTTTTACACCTGAAATGATATATAATTCTTTAGATCTCGAGAACCTTCAATTCTTTAGACCTTTCTAAAATTGGGATATTCTCAACTATCCTGAATTTACCATATTGACCGACGAAAGCATCCCATATGAAACGACAGTTTCTTATTGAACATATAAGAAATCTGCCAGCCTCCTTTAAAAATAGTTTCTTACATATCAGAAACTAGACAGCCTAATTTAAAATGTTGAGTTTCTTATATGCGGGGACTTCCTGTACTGGCATGTTTGTGAACAAATTGACGAGGACCAGAACCTGTAGATACCTTGAGAAACAATAGATTAAGCCAAAGGTTGTTTGTATCTAAACTCAAAGCACAAATGATCCAACCTCGTTCCCATGACCCAAAAAGAGGCTGTTCAATTGATCATTTCAGGTAGCTAGAAACATTTTTGGGGCTCAATTATAGCCCTGTTTGTGAGGCACATTCCGACAATGCGGTCTGCTTTCAACTAATGATATTAGATGAACCCATCATCCATTTGAATCCCTTTTTAATAAGCTCTCTAAAGAGATGAATCCCTTAGGGATTTACTGGGGTTATGTTAACTCCACTGTGGTATTAGAACGGAATTGCTACAATCTTGTATGTTAATTAATACCAACTTATGACCGTTTGAGGTTTTGTTTTACTGATTGAATGATACAGGCACTCGTGAGTAAAGAGATTTTTAGCTTTGGTCTCTTGTTTCCCTGTTTATCTTTGACTGACTGGTGTCACTTCGGTCCACAGAAACTCATAATATTACTCTGAAAAACTTGACCTTAATTGGTCCTTCGCCACAAGAACTTGTGATGGCAATCAGCTCTCAAGATTCGACCATTTCCATTGTGATTCAAGCTTCAATCGACAATGTTAACTTTACACTACTTAAATACGTATCATAAGTTTTTATCATTAGCTGTAATCCGAATGGGATTGTTGCTGCAATTCGTCTCTGCGAGGTGATAGGTGATAGGTGATAGGTGATAGGTGATAGGTGAGAATGGGCCTAAGCAGGGTTATCCTGTTCACTGTTTTTATTACAATTTCCTATTGAGCAAGGTTTACCGCAGGGATACAAGGGACTTATGTCATTAGTCTAGCCTTAGGCTTACTTTTAATTCAAGAAACAAGAAATAAAAGAGGACATGAAAAATTGCGAGTTTTTGTACTAACAAGCTAAACCTTCAAGAGAGTTCATTTGTTATTTATATCCTTTTAAAAGTTATCCTTGTTTGGTCTTATTACCCGAGAGTCAAAGAACACATGCAAATAAGAGACCTCCCACTGTAATTAGTTAGAATCCTTGTTTAATGTTTGGATTCCGTGTCAATCGTTTATCATAATTTTGTTTGTTTTCTTTCAGTTACGAATTGACAACAATGAAAGGCAAAAGCTTGTTTTCTTTCAGTTACTGATTGACATGCTGCTCTGAATAGAGAAAATTTTCAAATCAGATTTTTCTCAGTAATAAACCAAAACGTTTTGTAATGGAAAAGCAGAATAAGATATCTCCTGAAAGGATCAACGAGCTGAATCATGGAAAAGCGAAGGTAAAAACATTGTATGTCTCTTTTTTTAAGGGAACAGACATAGGTAAAGCCTGGCGCATATAAATAGGCTAAAGAAAACGCCTACACACCCATTGTTTCTTGAGCTACACAATGAAACTGCACAGTCCAAGATTATGAAACACAATGTGCTATTTTATCTACCAAGACTTTTATCTACCAAGACTTTTATCTACCAAGACTCCTTGGGTCCGCGCTAGCTTTGAGTTTGCTTTTTCCCTGTAATAGACCTTTTAGCTATTCTAATAAAGAATCTGAATCGAACGATATTTTGATACATTTTGTAGAATTTTCGAATGTGCACAATAGTGATAGAAGCTCTAACACCACTCAATCGAACATTTCATATAAAAATGTATAAAAATGTATAAAAATATCGCTCGATCTAGACTCTTTTGAAGAATAGCTAAAGGGTCTATTTGTACGTAATTTTCGTCAAATCCTGGCTCAAATTATATTTTGGACATCTTTGAGAAACTAAAATGTTTTGTTTTGAGAATTTGCTTTAAACAGCGCTAATATAATACAACAACAACAACAACATACTGTTAAAGATACAAAGAAAATAAGTAGAGCACACGGTTCATATTTATAGAACACAGGGAAACTGTTTAACTAAACAGAAGTTGCTTCTTTTGCCGTTTAATTCAGTGTGACAATTTGAATGTTAGTTGTCATGTAGCTGGAGTTGAACTGCATTGAAAAATTTATGGCTGGTTCCATAAAATATGAAGTAAGAATCTTGCGAACAGCCCCCTCTAAAAATTTCTTCTACCTTTTAAAGGGGTCTCTTCAACCGGCATGCTTTGCGAATGCACCTCTTTTGTGGTGTCTTGTTTGTCCTCATTTTCATGATCCATAAAAATGTTGACAACAAAGACATTCCACGCGCCAAGCATGCTGGTTGAAAGAGCTCTTTTAAGACCCTCTGAAAAGAAAGCATGTATGGTAGTGATTTCTACAATTTTCAGGAATCAAATGGTCATCAGCATGCTTTTGAATTGACACGTGTCCAAGAATTGTCTGGAGATGATGACACAAAAAGTATGACGGAAAAAGAGGAGATTAGAAGGAGAAGAAGAAGAGTGACAAAGGCCATAATTACAGTTCTACTCATTTTCTTAGTTCTACTCCTTGTTACTACTCCTATTGCAGGTAAGTTTACTTCGACTTTTGATTTGTGAACTGACACCTTTGTGACCTTTGCTTATGAGATCAAATCCAAAGGATCGCCCACCAGTCCAAGGACATAATCATAATATTACGCATCTTCTTTGTTCATCTTCTGTTGATCCTAGTCATCGTTATTACTCTTGTAACAGGTCAGTTCAATTTTTCGACCTCAGACTTTTGATTCGTAAACTTTTACCCTTTGCTACAAAAGTCGACTTTTACTAAGGATCACCAGTTGAAGTTCTAACACATTTTCGTAATTTTGATAATTTTTATTACTCGTGTTGCAAGTTACATTATCATTTTTAAACTTTGTAAATTTTTACGTGGTTGACCGGTGGTGTTAGTAGCTTCTAGTTATGGTTAAAAAACTGGTCGAGGGATCATTTGAAGGTGTTGTGGCGCAGCGGTGTAATCCTCTGACTTTGCAGCCAGAACAGCCAGGCGGACAGGGTTCGAGCCCAGTTCGAGCCCCACGACTTGAGCGTCATGACAAGGAGTCACGAACTCGATTAGGTCTTCTCTACTCCTGCGATTCCAGCGCTTGACGCAAAAACCGCAACGTCACCTTCACCTTTGCATTATAGAACATCTAAATTTGAAGTCTACTCCTTTGCCCTACCATTCCTCCTTAATTGTAAATACGTCTCATACTCTTTTTTCAGTCATATTTGCAAATCAAGGAGAATCCAAAGGAACGGCACCAACGCAGGTATGCGTCATAGCTACATTATCATTGTAAATATAGTGGAAATCTAGGGGCAAATCACTGCATAGAAATCTCGTACGCTTTTGGGAAAAACCCTTTTTTCTTCAAGAAAATCCCCCAAAAATCCCTAAAAATCCTTTGATTTAAAAAGTCTCGTTCGCTGTTTTGAAAGAATGATAAACCCCTTGGTGAAAATCCTTATATTTTATAGATATTTTACAAACTTTTGAATAAAAAATAGGAGCTCTCGCGCTGTTGGACCTTTCCAATCAAATTTGAATTCCTGATTCTGAAATGCTGAAAAGTCTATTTATTGTTTCACGTTTCTGACAGGCCAGCAATGAGACAAAAGCTACAACGACAGCAACAGCAACAACAACAAAGACGCGAACGACAAGCACCACAAATCAAGCAACAAATTCGTCCACAGGCAAGCCAACTATTTCAACAACTCAAGTGACAAGAAAAACAACTGTTAAACCTACACAGAAGACTTGCCTTAGCTTGCCTGTAAGTATCAAGATATATTTATGTTGGACAGACATTACAAAACCAGCGGCATGCTCGATGTCCATATCATTCCCCCATTTGAATCGAACAAAAGTCAGGGGGACTTAAAAAGCCTATATTCAACGTAAAAAATGTGGCTATTTCTTTCCAGTTTGCTTTGCTTGTTGCAGCTTCAAATTCGTACAAAATTGTTGAGCCATTTTCAAAATTGTAATTTTACTTTTGTTATGTGCACAATATCACAAATTCAAATTTTGTCTTGAAAGAATGCATACCCAGCAGCAGACTTATTACTTGATTTTCTTTTGCAGCTGGAACAATTTTACAGAATCGTTATGCTTGTTTTTAATTATTTCAACGATTTGTTTCAAGGTACCATCTTTTGGGTTATGGAGTTGCACAAGCAACAACAACAAAGGAAGCATTTGCCGACTGAACTGTTTGAGAGATGGTTTTATGAGTATGAATCCGGAAACAACATGTTTGAATCATGGGAACTGGAGCAAAACATGGTCAGGTATTGGTTCGTTCAATTTTCGTTGTTCCCTAAATCCTCAAACAAGCTCCCCGGGGTTTATTTGTAGAAATGAATTTTCCTAAGTCCTAGGTAGAATTTGCCAACAACTTAGCTCCACAGCTATCAAAATCAAGCTCTATCGGTCTATTTTATTGCTCAAACATCTTACTGGGTAAATTAAGGGCTTCTACATCATTTCATACGCTTGGGACTATCACACTGCCTTTGCTATCTATTTTCTGTTATCACGAGGCTGGTTTGCTTGTAAATTTGATCAAGGATTTTAGATGAAACAGTTTCATAAAGTTGCTTAAAACTTGAGAACGATTCGACCGATTTTCACAAATGTAACTTTTGTATCTAAATTGACATGTTAGCTACACAACTCTTATCAGTTTATTGGAATCTAATAAACAGTATCTCAAACGTCTGAACATTTTTCTGACTCACCCAGTAGTTATAATGGTAACAATGATATTGTGATATTGCAGATTGTATTGCAAGAAATCCATGTCAGCTTGGTACACACAACTGCAGCTCTTTTGGCATCTGCAGTAACAATGCCCCTGGGGAATACCGATGCCATTGCAAGATAGGATACGCAGGCAATGGATACCACTGTGGTAATGACACAGATGCCGATGGAATACCAGATAGTACTTTGCAATGCAATTTAAAAACATGCAAGCAAGATAACTGCGTGTTTATACCAAATAGTGGACAAGAGGATGTTGACAATGATGGCACAGGTAGGCTATACTTCATTTCCTCCCCTTGCTTTTCTGTCTCATACAAAATAAAATGCAGCTTGATAAAAAGATGCAAAACGTATACTGCATGTTTATACCAAATAGTGGATACGAGGATTATAAGATGGCACAGATAGGCTATGATTGCTTTCTCGCATCCTCTTGCTGTCCTGTCTTATACAAAATGTCCATCTTAAAAAAAGAACACAAAAAGCTTGATCAACAAAATGTTGTCTCTTTGGAGAATTGTTAGATATAAGTCTCTTTGATGGATTTCAAAGATATTTGCTCTGATTTATCGATGAAAATCTAACTTAGATGTATGGACCAAGTTTGGGTATCTATGTCAATATTTGGTTGTAGAAAATCAACCGGAATATCAGCTCGGTTTATGAAGATAGCTTAAAACGTTTCTTTGTGTGCGAGGAGAGACAATAACGAATAGATTGCTGTGAGATTATTATGTTGTTATTCTTAAAGACCCATTGCTAACCAAGATCCTTTGTGCGCCGAATGAAAAGCAAGACAAAGAGGATTTAGGCCAAGAACGACTTCAGATAATACCAAAGTCGATTTTGGCGCGCCACGAAGGATCATGGTTAGCAATGGGTCTTTAAACTTTATAAAGACATAAAATTTGTAAAGACATTAGTAAAATTGCTCAATTCTTGATTGCAGGTGATGCTTGTGACAATGATGATGACAATGATGGCATTTTGGACAACATTGACAACTGTCCGCTAATCAACAACACTGGACAAGAAGACAGAGAATCCGATGGAATCGGTGATCTTTGCGACAACTGCCCTAATGTGAATAACACGGACCAACTTGATACAAATCTTAACAGAATTGGAGATGCTTGTGATGCAGATGCTGATAGTGATGGTATTCAAAACACTAGGGATAATTGCCCATTGGTGTATAACCCGAACCAGAGGGACAAGGATGGGGATACTGTTGGGGACCTCTGTGATAATTGTGTCAATGTTACAAATAGAAACCAGACGGATGAAAATGAAAATTTGATTGGAGATGATTGTGAAATTCCGAATGATTTCGATTCTGATGGAAAAACAGATAATTTTGATAACTGTAGAAATATCCCAAATGGTGACCAGGTAACACAACTCTTTTATATTCCGTTTTTTTTGCCTCCGAATGTTTCTTTTTTTTTTTAGTTAACATCTTTGTATGCAAATACACAATTGAGACGTTTTTCAAATTTTTGACAAATTTTTTCAATTTCGTTATCTTTTGAATTTGAATTTATATGTCTTCTCAGTCGTTATTCCTTCATTAAAATGCCTTATCATTGAAGTTGCTCGAATCTCGTAAAAGATTAATTTGGTGAAAACAGTAAAGAAGAAATTTTGATTTTGGTAATTTCATTTTTAGACGGACATTGATAAAGACGGCATTGGAGATGCTTGTGATGTTGACAAAGACGGTGACAAAATTTTGAATGTTAAAGACAATTGTCCGTTGGTTTACAATCCAGATCAGGTAAATGAGTTTTTGTATGAATAATACACCTTTTAGCTATTCTGCAGAAGAGTCTGGATCGAGCGATATTTTTATACATTTTTATGCGAAAGGTTCGATTGAGTGACGTTATAGCTTCGATCACTATTGTACACATTCGAAAATTCTACAAAATGTATACAAATATCGTTCGATTCAGACTGTTTTGTAGAATAGCTAAAAGTTCTATTGTTTGACGTTCATGTACCTCTTTCTTTATTTGCCATGTTTAAATTGTTCACTTTGTTTAGGTTTCTTTTCGTGCTGCAAAACTACAATTAAACTAAAATGCAATATTTCAAGCCTCTAGAAAAACACTAAGTTACCAATTCCCAGCTACGATAGATGCAACGAAGAACAATTAATATTGAAGAAGGAAATTAGGAATAAATTGTTTTAAATTTTATACAGCGTAGAATTAGATAATTTTAAGCTTTGCTGTGAATAGAAACTGGACATGATTAAAACTACATTTTTTCTTATTTCAAGGCCGACGACGACAAGAATGGAGTAGGAAATATTTGTGATGATGATGATGATGGTGATGGAATCAAAAATGATGACGTAAGAGTTTTATTTTTAATTCAGTGCATCTTTTCATTTTAAAATACATTTTGCCAATGTTTTTTCATGAATTACTTATGGAGTTTTGATTTAAGGTGACCTTTCACCGATCTTTTTCTTTATATTTCTCCTTCAAACAGAATTGTTTGTTCCCTGAAATATAGCCTCTAAGAATGGCTCGCGGCTTTCAAGTACTGACAGCTCTTTCTTCTAAATCCCCGTGTCCCTAATGAGCGGAGAATTTTGTTTGTTGCCTTTCAAAACCTCTTCGATTTGAAATATGTTTCAATTTCTTGTAAACAAATGTGGATAGTTACATAAGCTCTACTGCTTACGGACAGAATCAGAATATAAATTTAAAAAATTCTGAAAGACAGTCTTTGAATATGTTTGAACATTCAGTCTCTGAAACCTGTATCTTTTTCGTTTCTCTAAATTTAAACAAATACCATTAATTTCTCTAAGTCCTGGGTAAGGCTCATTTCAGCCCAAGGGGCGAATCACTTCTCAAAATAGTGTACGTGATATTTGTGATTTTAAAATCACGAGATTTTTCGTGATTTTTGTGTGTGATTTTTTTTTGTGATTTCAAGGAAGGTGTACGAAGAAAAAATCAATGATTCACCCCTCGTTTCAACCATGTAACAAGCATTTACTAATTCAATTTTCATCTTTCTTCATTAAAGGATGATTTCCCGCAAAATCCAGCGAGGAATCAAACAGATTTCAGAAGATACGACACCGTTATTCTTGATGGAAAAGGAACAGCGCAAGCAGCACCACAATGGTTTCAGTTCGATCAAGGACGAGAAATTTTACAGACTGTCAACGGGTAGGTTTCATTTTAAACACCATTACCTTGCTTTTTTTGGTGAAGAGATTCTCGAGAACAGCGACTTTTTAGCACGAGTAAGGCATGGAAAAAATTGCTTTGTTCGTTGTCCAAAGCTTTGATAGGAAGTCGAGAGCTAGTCTTCCCACCAGACCTAGCCTTATCCAGCACAATAGACGATCAAGGAAAAGATGGCGTTGAGGGGCATTTGACTAAGATGCATTGCGTTTAATGATCGAATTTCAAAAGAATCACTGTTGATTTGCGTATAGAAACCAATGCATCTTGGTCAAATGCCCCCCGACGCCATCTTTTCCGGAATCGTCTATTACTGCGTTTCATCTCCAAAACTCTATCTCTCATTCTAACTCCTTCATCCCTTCGGTTCTCTGGAGTAGTCTTCCTAGCACTGCCTTCCCAACTAGTTATAACCTGCCAGCCTTCAAGCGTTTCATCAACCATCTCGACCCTGTTTCCCTTAGCTAAGTCTTCTCTCTTTCCAGCGCCAAAGGTACTCGTATCATAGGTAACACTACCTCTCCTTGGCACAAGGCACTAAATAAAAGGAAGATAGTGTGCCCTTCGAAAATCATTAAACGGTTCTGACAATGGGTGTAAATACGAGGAAACAGAAAATATTATTTTAATACAAAGACAAATTTCTCATAGCTTGCTTAGAGTTTCTGCTTTCAAAGAAAACATGTTCATGCTGTTACTTAATTCTTTTAGGTGTATGTTGATTAATATTACTATCCTTTCTCTTTGCGCAAGCGATATAATATGCGAGCGATTTTATGCAACTTCTAGCAAATTTCTGATCATGCAAATCCACAGAAATTTCTAACGGTATTTACCCGAAAACAAAATGGCATCCTTTTGATGCTTGTGTGACTTGATGGTTGACCAGGCGAATTTGGGGGTAATTTAGCTGATATATGCCTGATGAGGTAGAGAAGGACTTAGAGACAGAGATTTGTATTCCAATTTGTTTTGATTTAAATTTGATTTAACTTCACTTTACACAGAAATCCCGGTGCATTGCTTGGGGAGAGCTATTTCGGTGAACTTTCATATTCCGGAACTTTAATGGTTCGAAGTCCACCTTATGGCATAACACCAGATGATGATTATGTTGGCATTTTATTTGGCTTTCAAAGTAACAGGTAATATTGCTAACTTATTTTTGCTCCCTTTTTGATCTTGCGTTCAAATTTATCTTCTACGAAACGGAGCTTTTTGAAAGCACCTATGAAAAAACAACCTCGTACCCAGTGTCAATGAATGTTTTCCGTAAACTGCAACGCCTACATTGACCCTGGATCCTGTTAGGCTATTCTGCTGTTTGATTGGCTCCTTTCGAAACAAAAGAAATTGCTCACCTTGAAGAAGTTGCGTTCAGTCGATTTAAAGAACGTTCGAACGGCTTATTATCACAATGAGTGGTGTTCGAATCATGGAATATCTATTTCGAAATGTCGAATATGGGATTCGAAAGTACCTACTCTCTGCCTAATTATGCTAATTATTCTAATTATTCAAGCCAATCTGCCAAAAGTTGACAACACGTCCCAAGAACCACTAATTTACTTTCAAAGATTGTTTAGTTTTGTTTGTGCATGATCAACTATTATTGTTGTAAATTAACGCATTTTCTCTCATTGTAGGCATTTTTACGTTTGTTCATGGAAGAAGAACTCACAAAGCTACAGCTTAGCAAATGCTGGGCCTTATCCACGTGCTTTTGGTCGCCAGGGAATCAGTTTGAAAGTACAGTTGCTTTCCTTTATGCCTAAGACTATCCTTGATATTCGTATTGTTTTTCTCTTTGATGAGCGCGTTTTTTTTCAGATCCTAAAAATCATAAAATCTTTCCTTACGCGTATTTTGGATTTGATAAATGTGTCTCTGTAGCGAGAAATCGTAGTTAGTTCTATACACAATCACTGAATCAATATTATTCTTTGGTAACCTAATAAACGTCCACCAGGTCAGCTTATTAAGTTTTGAAAATATCCAGCCATATCCTCAGAGCTTATGCCAGATTCCATCCCCTTTATTTCTCACATTTCATCTTTTTGAAATTGAATGAAACATTAATATCTTCAATAACATCGTCAAGATTAACTCATTCTAAAAGTTGTGCACTTTTTGTTTTTGAGTGTATCAATTATTTTTGACTCCCTTTTTTCTTCAATCCCCCCTTCTTTATGGGTACCCAAGAGTTTCTTAATGAATGTCTAAGTAATTAGACCCCAGCAAATCCTAAGATTCTATGAAGCAAACCGTTTTCTGTGTTTTCCTCATTGTACACCGTCGCAATANCCCCCCCCCCCCGGGGGACAGGAATGGGAAGATCTGCAAAATAGACAAACTCAGCTAACGTTGTTTATGCCCACTTCAGGTCAAATGACCATACACTTGGAAAATCACCTCTTTATCTGTTGATGCAGTTACCCGCATCACGCTTTTCATGGTACGCAGTTCTTAACTTGTGGGGAAATAAAGTTTCCTCGAGAGGAAAATCACGTGATCTGAAATGGGTGTAATCAACGTGAGCTGAATTTATCGATTGGAAAGTGAAGTGAGAAATTAAAAAGAATAATGCTATTATTAACAGATATTGAATTACGTATTACCATGTCATATTTCTCTTAAAGTTGTGTGTTTGCAGTTCTATCAGCCCTGCTTTGCTGATTTGATCACTTGACGATCCGTTCAGGTGGAATGCTCTTTTCTGAAGTCTCATACACACACCTTCCGTTCAGAAAGGAACCACTCTTCAATGAATTTCCATTTCCATTGACAATCAAAACAATTTCTTTTTTAGGCTCGATTACTAACACCATGGTTCCATGCAACAAATTCCTGTGAGCTGACTTTAAATCTCCACATGTGGGACAAAGATGCTACTCTTTCACGAACCCAAATGGGAAGTTTTCAGATTGAGGTGCGAGGAGTTGATGGACTATGGCGGCAAGTCTTATGGATCAAAGGGAACCAAGGGGATGAGTGGCGCAATAAACGTGCCATTTTGAAAGTAAGTGTATTTTGAATTCCTTCATTCCCTACCACCGCAAAACAAACTTTTTCTTCCTTTCACGAATAGATAGTTCTTGAAAGCTGTAACGTTGAAATTAATTTCGGAAGCAGTCTATTTTCTCCTCATTTCCACGAAGAGCTCTTTCTTTCAGTTGTGGGACCATCTTATAGGTCAAGCCATTTTGCATTCAAATTCACAATTCCCTTGCAACTTCAAATCATAATTCATGTTGCTTTCACGAGCAAATTGGTCTTGGAAGCTGTGACGTTGTTATTAACTTTGAAAGCAATCTATGTTCTTGTATTGCTATTCATGTACTCTTTGTTTGTCAAATCACTATTTTCGTTGCTTCACGAACAAATAGACCTTGGCAGCTGCAATGTTGCAATTAACTTTGGAAGCAGTCTGTTTTGCAATGTTGTGTCCGTCATATCTTTAAAGCTGAGGTCGACATAACTTGTGAAATTTAGTTGTTCAGGGATAGAACATTCCCTTACTTTGACAACTAAAACATGTGAACAAAATGTCGTGTTTTCTAGCAACTCCAGGCCCATGCTAATGAAATCTGGTGTGAGGACCAGGATAATGCGCGAAGAACCAAGAGATTCGTCTGATATTCTACAAAAAAAAAAACGTTGTTCATTCATCAAGAATCTGTTTAGGGAATTTAATTTTTTTTATTATTACTTGTAGAATTCAGAGCTGATAACTTCCCGCAATAAACAAAATGTTTTCACACATCCTGCCATCAAATTTCAGATGGCCAGACCTAAGAAATAACTTCCCTAGCCCTAAGAGTTGACGTCTCACAAAATGAAATGCTTCTGTGTTAAGCCTCTTGTTTTCTCAATTTCCAACTTTCCTCAAATCTTGTAATCCCAACATTTACATTCGAGCGAAAATTCTGTTTATTTGCGTTAATTTCTGTCTTAGAAATAATTGATGACCTAGGAATAATTGTGCAAATACGTATCTTAAATCTGCCACAAGCCTGTTTTTCTAACCCAGTTCTTACCGGTTCTTACAACGATAATTCACTTAACTATAGACCTAAAGTAGTTGATGGTTTCAAATTGCCCACTGCCTGAGAACAATGACTGTAGTATCATTCTACTTTTCATTACTTACTTTTTCGATTTTTCTGGACAAATTGTTTTCATTTTAATATTAAATCTTTTTGCTTCTAAAGGTCCTTGCAGCCATTTTGAAACCCATCTCCTGTCACGTTTACTGTGATATATGTGTATATCATATTCTTGTGTTCCTAGAAAAAATAACAAGATAAAATTATACAAAAAGAACGACTCGTATAGTCAAACGTTACGTATGAAGCAGTGCTTTTTTTTTATATCCATTAAAAAAGTTACAATACATAAATACAAGCTACACTACTTACAAAATTACTTTACAATACTACTGGGACGATACCCCCAAGGAGCAAAAGACTATGACTACCCCGGGGCCATAGACATAGAGGTTAAAAATAAACTACTATAGTCTGTCTCAAATTACATGCCACGAGATATGTCTGCGATCAATCCGAATTTAAGAAGGGTGGTTTAGGTATCATCGCAACTACTGCGTGGCATCTAATTTGAGGTAGACTTTAAGATACATGGCTAGCAGTGCTTTCTTTGAGGTAGCTCTCAATAGGCGACTTTTTTTAATTAGAAATAATCTTTGAAACATGATTACTAGAAGCAAAATGTTATGAAATATAAGGGCTCCAATGAAGGACACTTTGAGGTTAAATAAAGCAAATTTTTGAAATTGTAGGTTACCGTGGCATCGCCATGCCTAAAAAAGTGGGATGGATTCAGTAAGGAATGAAGTTCTTAATTCTTTGGGGTGGACATGCACCCCAGTCGACCCCCTACCAATGTTGGTAACTTTGATAAGGAATTTAGTTGGTTTATGTAGTCCAGATTTTGCTATTTCTTCAATTTTTTTATCCTAAGTTAAGCTTTCGAGTTTTTTTGAAATTCTCTGATAAAGAAAGATTATCAAATGCTTTTGCAAATTAGGCAGTGATGATAAATTGAAATCTCATCTTGTGACTAAAAACACAAGCTTACCCCATTCTGGATCAGTGTTGCGTTTCTCGTTTGGAACAAATCTTGGATATCTTGCACTATGGCTAGGCCTATTTTCCCTCAAGCGGTGTTGATAATCTTTCATCTTAGTTAATGCTGAATATCTATTTAATGAATGAAGCTCTGTGATGTATTCTGTGCGAAGTCTTGAAGCTCTGTTCGGACTAACTGGCCTCATCTCCATTGCTCTGTATCCTTGTTCTAAAGGAGAAAAGATTGGAATTTTCAATGTTAAATACTATAAGTATTAGTTGCCTTCACCTTTGAGTTTTGTCGATTTGATGTTCCTGAACGGTTTCTTTGAGGGTTCCCTAATTAAACGAATAGACTGCACTCTACTCTGTCTGACTGCCGACATTGATTGCTCTGAAATCTTGCTCCGACAAGCATGCAGGAGATAAATTCAGCGCAAGTTGCAAAGACCAACTCTGAATTCTGACTAATTGCTCTTCTGAACTCCATTGTCTTGAAACCTTGCTCTCAGGCTAAGAAATGAGAAACTTTCAGTGTTGAAAGTATTATAATTCTTCTGCTCTCAGCTCCTACTTTTGCTTTCAGTTCGATCTTCCAGAAACATTGCTCTAAAGTTGATGAGTCTAAATCATTGCCAGGTTCAAAGATACATTCTACCTGCTCTCAACTCTGATTAACAACTCTTATTTCGATTCTCCTGAAGCTTTGTTCTAAGGTGAAGTATTCAGGAAACCTACGTGTCAAAATACTTAATAACTGTTTTCAGTGGCAAATAATTACTTTCATTTCAACTTCCCATAACCTTGCGCCGAAGAAATTAATTCAGATATCTCTGTTTTAGAATCAACAATGTGTTAATGCCTCATGGTTTTGAGGTTGTCAACAATCTGAATTTTCGATAAGCTTTCTTGTGCAATTTTGATGTTGCTAAACCCATATTTTAATCCCAATTTAGCCAGCATAACGAAATATTTAATTTTATGACATAAAATTTGTTTCCAGATTTTTTCAGATATTTAATACTTTATGTTTATTTTAATATTTTATATCCGAAGGGTGTCAGCAAATGTACACTGTTATACAAAAGAGCCTTAATCAAACGTTATTTTTATACATTTAAATACATTTTGTCGAATTTTTGAATGTGCACAACAGTGATAGAAGCACGCCACTCATTCGAACCTTTTGTATAAAAATGTACAAAAATATTGCTCGGTCGGTCTATGAACATAAAAGCTAAACACTTGTGCGCCTGTGGAAATTTGTCAATTTATTCAAATTGTATAAAACTTTCGCTTGTGCCAAATATACTTCTATAATTTTCTTCATTTCTTCATTTTAGCCCGACATAAAAAACTATGAAGACATTCAAGTTCGTTTCACAGCTGCAAGAGGAATTGGATCAAGAAGTGACATTGCTATGGATGACCTTCGCTTTAGGTGAACTTTGATTTTTGACCTTTTAACTGTTAAACCCATAGAAAAGCCTCGTTTCAGGCCATCCTTGAATTTTTTGCCGTTTAATCTTCATACCCACTAGGCATACTGTTAAACTCATCACCTCACTTCATAACCCTGGTCATCTTCGCTTTTCACTTCCCTCCAACTTTTGGCTCGGGTGACCTTTGAATTTTGATCTTTTAGCTTTTGAACCCATGGAAGATCTTCGCACTTCTAGGGAAATCCTGAACTTTGAACTACCGAGAAACACAACAACCTACGACGTGGAACAGTTTTGAGAATATTCCAAATTCATCTAGTAACTCTCGACTTCATTTAGCATTTTATTTCATATTTCTCTTTGTTAGTATGTTTTGGTTCTATATTTGCTACTGTTCTTCTCTTTAATCTCTTTATTAGTTCTGGCTGCGGAACAAGAAACAGAGAAATATGTGAAGACAATACAAATTATATCGTTGGATCCAGCACTGGGAAAGGTTTGATTTGTTTTTTTTTTTCATTTTTCTTTTTCATTTTTGTAAGCAATGTTTAATTCTTGCATAGCAATTTAAACTTGAGATTTCTCTTAGCGAAAACTTATTGCAGAAAGGGAATAAACGACCCAA
The DNA here is from genome assembly GCA_004194415.1 of Aurelia aurita. NCBI lineage: Eukaryota > Metazoa > Cnidaria > Scyphozoa > Semaeostomeae > Ulmaridae > Aurelia > Aurelia aurita. The sequence continues at coordinate 1,031,946 of REGM01000026.1, read as the reverse complement.
AATCGACCAAAAACACCTACTCCCATAAATAACCTCGTCAGGTGATGATGTTCCCCTTTTCTCCTCCCGGACTATTAGGGACTGTTCTTTTTTTACTGTAGATTTTAGTTGACAGTAATATTTGAAGATTTTTGTAGACTTACCGCTGACGCACCTCCGTGGTAATGGTCTTTCTTCTTTACTTTCCCTTCGAGCATCACTGTTATTGTTCAATCCTGCAAGGGGGGCACTCTTCACCCGTTTCATACGAATAATCTGTTGCCCATGTTCATGTGCACTGAACTGACGTCTTGTTTCTGTGCCGTAAGCGGTCAGCGTACGTTTCCAAGACGCATGATTGTCTTGAATCTTTGTCGCGCGGGTGCTACGGAATCCTGGGATATCTTCCAAGCTACTAGTCAGTTTTCTTGGCTCTTGAAGCATATTTGCTAAAAAAAGAAGAAGAAGGGGTTCATGTTTATGCAAATGCATCTTTTTCGGACCTCCTTCTCGAGCTGCAGGACAATTAAGAAACTTTAAGAATTAAGGGAAGATCCAAGATTCTCATAGAAGACTGTATATGAAAAATAGAATTCTGTTGTGGTCAAAATTAAAAACGCAACTTCACCTTCACCAAGGGAAGATCCAAGTTTCTCATAGAAGACTGTATATGAAAAATTGAATTCTGTTGTGGTCAAAATTTCACGAAGCACTTCTCACAAAACTATCTTATGTCTGACGAGATATTTTAGATATAATTCTGCAATTTGCTCAGATGATTAATAGGCCCTTTGTTTGCATTTTTAGCTGCACAGGTTCAACTTGTGTGAAATACGACATGCAATGACCTAAGTAATTCACCGTGTAATACAGTATTTCGTTTAATTCGTTTGCATGTGAAATTTCCCATGAAATACTACACTGTGAAATGGCAACTATAATTCTCATAAAATGTGATCCTCTTCCAAAATCCACAGATGTAACGTCCCATGACCTGAGTATTTTACCGTGTAATACAGTACTTCATATAATTCGTTTGCATGTGATATTTCCCATGAAATACTACACTCTGAAATGGCAACTGTAGTTCTCCTGAAGTATAGCAGCAGAATCCACGGATGTAACGTCCCATGACCTGAGTATTTACTGTGTAATACAGTACTTCGTATAATTCGTTTGCATGTGATATTTCCCATGAAATACTACACTCTGAAATGGCAACTGTAGTTCTCCTGAAGTANATAAAATGTGATCCTCTTCCAAAATCCACAGATGTAACGTCCCATGACCTGAGTATTTTACCGTGTAATACAGTACTTCATATAATTCGTTTGCATGTGATATTTCCCATGAAATACTACACTCTGAAATGGCAACTGTAGTTCTCCTGAAGTATAGCAGCAGAATCCACGGATGTAACGTCCCATGACCTGAGTATTTACTGTGTAATACAGTACTTCGTATAATTCGTTTGCATGTGATATTTCCCATGAAATACTACACTCTGAAATGGCAACTGTAGTTCTCCTGAAGTATAGCAGCAGAATCCACAGATGTAACGTCCCATGACGTGAGCATTTTACTGTGTAATACAGTACTTCATATAATTCGTTTGCATGTGATATTTCCCATGAAATGCTACACCCTGAAATGGCAACTGCAGTTATCCTGAAGTGTAACAGCAGAATCCACAGATGTAACGTCCCATGCAACAATATGACGGGTTTTCCAGACACAAATAGGCCCGAAACAGTCCACTAACTGAACTAATGATCAAACATGCTAATGCAATGACTAAACAACTTTTCAGTCAAATAATTAAAACATAAACAATTTTTATACGAAAGATATTCTTACCATTATGACCTGTATCAAACATCTTTTCCGCTCTCGATAAAATCGCCGGCAAAGAGAGCAGTGTCAAGGTTATCGCTAGTATTTGACCTTGCTACATTCTGAGGGTTCATCTATCCCCCAAGGGGGTTTCATCAATCAAAAACACTTGACAGTTTGTTATATTCGCTCAAAGGCTCCTGGTCCCATTTGCCTTTTGTTAATCCGTTGCCTTGGCGACCATATAACGTAACAAAGCCCGTATTGTGTGTGGAGGGTTGATCGGGTCACTGAATAAGATATCAATTCTGTCGCAAATTTTGAAAAGATTAAGTTGTCATTTGTGGGTTGAGGTCATTCGAATATTTCTTAAATGAAAATCGATTGTAACAGCTGTATACGCGATAAGTTTACGCTGCTTTGTAGCTCTTCTGCGGAGGCTACTGTATATTCCGCCCTGTGCACAAAAGATCTTTAGCATTAAAAACTTGTGAAATCTTCCAGCAGAGGAGTTATAAAGTCCAGATTGATTATGCTAAGACATACTGCGGGCTGCGGGCTGCGGGCTGCGGGCTGCGGGCTGTGGGCTGTGGGCTGTGGGCTGCGGGCAGGGAACTACCCAATTTACCTAGCCTATGGTCGATCTTTAGATCATTTGTGCAGAAACATGGGCCTTGATCATCGAAACCATGCGTTTGGAAAAGGGGCGCCGTTNACGCGATAAGTTTACGCTGCTTTGTAGCTCTTCTGCGGAGGCTACTGTATATTCCGCCCTGTGCACAAAAGATCTATAGCATTAAAAACTTGTGAAATCTTCCAGCAGAGGAGTTATACAGTTCAGATTGATTATGCTCAGACATACTGCGGGCTGCGGGCTGAGGGCTGCGGGCTGCGGGCAGGGAACTACCTTCAAGACCCAATTTACCTAGCCTATGGTCGATCTTTAGATCATTTGTGCAGAAACATGGGCCTTGACAGGCCTTGACAATCGAAACCATGCGTTTAGAAAAGGGGCGCCGTTTTATTAATTTGCAATCCCCTTCCTCTATTATCTGGTACTTGCACAGATCAGTGGGTCCTTGCTTCTATTATCTTCTGGATTCCTCATCAGCACTGCTTCTTTGGCTCAAACCGACGAATTTTAAACAGACCTTTTAGCTATTCTAAAAAAGAATGTGGATCGAAAGACATTCGAAAATTTGTCTGTTTGTATAAAAATGTATAAAAATATCGCTCGATGCAGACTCTGTTGTAGAATAGCTAAAAGGTCTATTCGGCTTATAACAAATGCAGAAGAAGCAAACAAAACGAAAGAAAGCGACTTACTTCTAGATCTTGTCCACTCCATACCCAGTGAGTCAGACGACTTGTAAGCAGCAACTGTGGAATTAAAGCTATGGTTAAAGGAAAGCCTGACACAGCCCACTCCCTCGTTTATTTGGTCGAAAAGCAAACAGTTTGTGTATTGTAGGATCAGTATTTGTTTTAGAACAGATGAATAATCCTAAAGCCTGATATTGCGTCAAACCATAGAGAAGCCATGCTTGGTGTTCATCAAATCCCTCAAACTATTCTTGCGTGCACGCTCTTAGATCAGAAACCCGCTGCTACCAATCTATATTGAAAGAATGAGAATAGAATTTAGAAGAATAGACAGTAGAAAGATATAATTCATCACAAGAAAGTAAGACTCCGTCTCTGGCAAGCTGGCCTCCCTTTCAAGACGATGTTTCCTCGATTTGGCTTCCCCTCTACAAGACTGCTTTACTAGCCCGTTACTCATCGCCCTCTCCCCCCGGGGGGGCACTTCGATAATTTTTGTACCGGGTATGTGCCGCTGGACAGGGTATCGTTTTTAGCGATTTTGCTCCCAAACAGAGTATCCTTTTTCACAAAAGTGCTCCCAGAGGGGTGTATAGTTTTGAAGTAATTGCTCTCGTACAAGATTTTGACAAGGAATTTGCAATTTTGCTATCGTTTTTTGCCAGTTTGCCCCCAGACAGGGTAGTCAATTTGAAAGAAATTGCTCCCACACTGGGTGAAAATTTCAATATCTCAGAGGCACATCCCCGTAAATTTTTAGGTCAAGTGCCCCCTCCCCCCCGGGCCTCTCCCCTTAATCTAAATTCAAACACCTTTGCTCTGTACCGTTAATATTTACTTAAATTTCTATTATTCTTGTTTTCTGTTTGTGTAAATATTTATTCTGTTACCTGCGCGTGATTCCTTAATATGAAGCAGACCAAAAGTTGTCTTATCTTGCTAGTTGCTGAGAATTCTGACGCCAACTTTGGTCAAGACTTGTTTTTCGGCTTTCGCCTATAATTGAGTTAAAAACTGCCGTTCTGTATTAACCCAGCTTAAATTGCATTTAAGTAGCATTGATGGAAACTAAGTCGGCTTAAATTGCACTTAGATAGCATTAAAGGGTAACTGCAGTTTTAAAAGACATTCACAGACCGGTTTTCGTAACTGCATCCCCTCTTTTTTGGCGCAAGGTTGAGTGGCGTGGGACTCAAAAGCTTCGATAAGAGGTCCGGAAACATTAGCTCCATGACAGAACTCTAGTCATTCCCATGCTCCTATACAGCGTTCAACAACGGTGTTTCTTGGTACATTTTTAAAAACCAATTTGGAGGGTTTATCGTGTGGATTTTGGGGTTCCAGGGGTACTGTTTTTCACTCGATCTAAATTCCACATACATTCTTTGGTAGTAGAAGCAGCCTGGTTCCCAGTTGTCGATGTTGCGGTGGAGCTAGACGCATGTGAAGGAGCTTAGCCAAAATATCGACAGTCCTGTGAGACCTCTTCTCTGGAGCCCAGTCCCCTTAGTCGAAAATGACGTCAGGGAACCAGACTGGCAGTGGAACTAAAAGCCTTGTGGAGGAGCTTTATTTGATTCTGATTCGACTTTGAATTTATATTCTTCAACCGTAGGCTTATTCCTGCTCCTTCGAAGAGGAAGTTTGGTGGCTGGTTTCTCTAAGAATCAAACATTATCAACCAATGCATCAGATTTTAAATATGGAGACTGGAATCACATCGCCGTCACTTTCAATTCAACAACAAATGATTTTGTAAGTTGCCCTTATTTTTGCTTACTCATTCTAGATGTGATTCATTCACCCGTGGTAGATCATGTAACGCAATGGTAAACAATGCGATACTTTACAATTTAAGGGGGTAATATCTTACAGGATTTGGTTCATTTCAAAGTTTACACATGAAGTTTTCAGATGAGTTTCTTTGAATGAATTGTTACATATTTTCTGTAGTGTACACAAATTCATAATATCAGGCTGCAATTCTAGGAAGCATACCCATACTGCTGGCATTAAATCGTTTTTATTCTTCAACAGAAAATATTCATAAACGGAAAAGAGGCTGCGTCGAAGATCGTGTCGTCTGTTGATGTTGAAAGTGGAAATAATGTTTTGATTGGAAGACAAAATGATAGATATATGAAAGGCTTTCTTGACGAGGTAGAATACTTTCTATTATTTTATCTACAAGAGTGTCCCGAAAAAATTGCGACCCATTTGTGTGGTTGATGTGGAGGAGCTGTACGCTCTATTGTTCCGTTCTTGATACAGTTGCATAGGATAGGCTTCAACTTAGAGATTTATTTAGCAAATCTGACAAGTGGTTGCTGATTTATGGCACACGAAAGTAAAGAAAGTGACTGCTTCAAAAACAGCACTTTCTTTGTTCTCCAAAAATGACAAAATCAAGTAAATACTGCAATAAAGGGTTCTAGTGCTGCATTGAAAGTGTTTCTCCAGTTTAAAAGGGGTTAAATGTATTTTTTACTGACAACACAATAACATCGACCCATTTTCAAATGTAGAAAAAATGCAAATACAGTTCTAGAATCCCTTCTTTCAAAATTTGACATTTTTGGAGAACAAAGAAAGTGCTGTTTTTGAAACATCCCTTTTTCGACTTTCTTGTGCCATAAATCAGCAACCACTTGTCCGGTTGGCTAAAACAAGGTCTCAAACTCTGAGTTGAAGCCTATCCTATGCAACTGTATCAAGAATGGAACAATATAACCTACAGCTCCTCCGCAGCAGCCACACAAATGGGGCACAATTTTTTCAGGACACCCTGTATTATCGTCTTGGAGGATTTACTATAAACTCAGTGTATTTTCTACCTGCTGCATGCATTTGCTTTTTCAAGTGGATGTAGTTTCCGTAGCCTGAGTTCTCTTCCACCCACTGAATGCTTTTTCTTTACGCTTGTTTACGTTTATATGCAAGACAATAGACAATAGACAATAGACAATAGACAATAGACAAGCATCGGACTCTTTTTTCTACGAAACGACCCTGTCTAATTTGCTGCTTTTTATTCTTTTTTCAAGCTGAGAATTTGGAAGAAAGAAATGGATGTTGATTTACTTTACAAGAGACAAATGACATACAGCTTACAAGATTTGATAGCAAAATACAGGTATTTTCACAACAATCTCCCCCTTTCTCGTCGCTTATCGTCGCTTATGTCAAATTAGATGTCAGGTGAGATTTGCGATAACGCAGATTACTCATGCAAAACTCTTGAATTGTTTTATTCGTGGATATTTAGCCTGACATCTTGGGGCAGACTTTAAGTTTTTTTATCTTCCAGTAATTGCTGTTGTAATTTTGGAATATGCAAATTAATAGCTTGTTTTTTCCATCTTTATTCTTCTCCTTCCTCTGCTTTAATATTTATTAGAAGTATACATAACTATTGAGAAGGCACAGGTAATTCTTGGGCAAAACACCAAAGCTAAGAAAAACAGGGTCCCATCTTTTTTTGGCAGGGTCCCCCGGATCTTTGTTCATCCAACGTTGGTGTTTCTATACACCCTACTTGAAGGGAAGGGGGACTTCTGGAATCTTTACTGATGACTGATGAGTTAAAATGGGGAGCATTTGAAGAAGCTGGATAGACACAGTGGCCCCTATGTCTCTTTGAATAGTGATACCAGTTGTTCTAAATTTGATGTTTTTATTGTAGCTTCAACGAAGGAGAAGGTACCAAGGCAGTTGATGGCTCATCTAACAAAGAAAATGGCAGAATAGTCCAACCTCGTTGGGTTCCATCTTTTTTACCTAAGACATAAAATGGCTTGCAGCAAGGGTTCCATCTGTATACCAATGACTTACCATGGTTCGAGGAAAGAACTCCATCCTTTATGCCAAAGATATCAAACAGCCTGATGCAGTTAGTTCTGTATACAATGATGAAAGAAGTTATTTGCCTGGCAGCAAAATGTATGTACCAATTTATTAAATGACCCTTTGTATTCAGTTTTAAAACAACAATGTAAATAACTCTTGATGCACTTGGGGGGACAGCGGGGGTTAAACGTAAGGGGCGTCGAGAGCCAGGTAAGGCCCTGGGGTGAATCACGTTTTAGTGGATTTCTCGGTCCCAGGAAAGTGTCCAAGGAAAATTAGAGACAAAATAGGTGTTACGGGCTCCTGGGAACCAGGATGGCTACATCCTTTACCCCCCTCCCCCTCTCTCTCGACGCTACTGTCAAACCTGGGCCTCAATTTATAATTCGCTGTAACCTCAACATAAGCTTAAGGGAAGATAAAACCAGAGGGGGCTGCCTTAAAAAACCATTTTTTACGAACATTTTACCCGACTTGAGGCTGCTTTTTTGCCCGAATCTGGCTGGTCTTTTTGGGAGGGTTGCCGCTCAATAGCGGAGCCAGTAGAGGGTATGAGGGTTTCAGTTTCAGTTTCAGTTTCAGTTTCATATAATTTAAATTCACGTCATACAATTTATAATTTTACAAGGAATAAGACAATATTACAAAAAATTAATACGTTAATACGGAAAATTAATACAATATACAAATACAAATAGAAAAAAAAACAAGATAAATTGTATGGAGGGAATTACTTAAAGGAGGAACTCTCTCAATAAGTAAACTAATCGAGGAGAGAGCCCCCCCCCTAATACTTAGGGAGTAAATACCCCCACTTCCAAACATTTGGCTAAAATTGTAATTGAAAAATGTAATAAAACTGNCTTTTTGGGAGGGTTGCCGCTCAATAGCGGAGCCAGTAGAGGGTATGAGGGTTTCAGTTTCAGTTTCAGTTTCAGTTTCAGTTTCATATAATTTAAATTCACTTCATACAATTTATAATTTTACAAGGAAATAGGACAATATTACAAAAAATTGATACGTTAATACGGAAAATTAATACAATATACATTATACAAATAGAAAAAAAAAAAAGATAAATTGTATGGAGGGAATTACTTAAAGGAGGAACTCTCTCAATAGGTAAACTAATCGAGGAGAGAGCCCCCCCCTTAATACTTAGGGAGTAAATACCCCCACTTCCAAACATTTGGCTAAAATTGTAATTGAAAAATGTAATAAAAATGTCTGGGTAGACCTTTTTACCCTCCCCTAGTCTGAAAATTTTTGACTTATACCCCCTCATTATTTTTTGTCTGGCTCCGCCACTGCTGCCGCCCTCCCAGCCCCTCTGGATGTGACGCTCATCAACCTCAATCAGCCGAAAGGGTTACAGCTTCCTACCCAGAACATTATCATTTGATACAAAATAAATGACAAATCAAAAATATTAACTATACTATAGCTTTTATAACCATTGTGATTAGATGCGATAAAATTAATGAAAAATATATATTTCTTTTCAATGCACTTCATTTTTAAAATCCATCTTCGAAGCCAAATCTTTTTTGTAACACTTTAACAAAGAAACAGAAAGAGGAAGAGCTATCTAATTAGAGTGTTTTAGTGATAATCTATCCCAACATAAAGTCTCCCCAGGATGATATATAACATCCTCCGAAAAACATTTGCTTACTTTCTGTGAAAAGAGCACTTTTCAAAAAGAGTTGATTTTGCAAAATGGCAAGCCTATAGCATAACTTTTTGGCCAAAATTGAAAACCCTTGCTTTTTTCGCAAAAAGCAAGGCTATACCCTTGCCTCTTTTGCAAAAATTGCCTATCTTTGAAAATCCCTATTTTTGGGCAAAAAGTAAGGCTATAGCCTTTGTTTTTTGGGTAAATGCCTATTTTTGAAGATCCCTATTTTTGGGCAAAATGTAAGGCTATAGCCTTTGCTTTTTGAGCAAAAATGCCCATTTTTGAAAATCCCTATTTTTGGACAAAAAGTAAGGCTATAGCCTTTGCTTTTTGGGCAAATATGCCCATTTTTGAATATCCCTGTTTTTGGGCAAAAAGTAGGGCTATAGCCTTTGCTTTTTGGGCAAAAATGCCCATTTTTTAAAATCCCTATTTTTGGGCAAAAAGTAGGGCTATAGCCTTTGCTTTTTGGGCAAAAATGCCCATTTTTGAAAAT
>REGM01000026.1:984139-1017197 GCA_004194415.1 Aurelia aurita | reverse complement strand
GGCTATAGCCTTTGCTTTTTGGGCAAAAATGCCCATTTTTGAAAATCCCTATTTTTGGGCAAAAAGTAAGGCTATAGCCTTTGCTTTTTGGGCAAAAATGCCCATTTTTGAAAATCCCTATTTTTGGGCAAAAAGTAAGACTATAGCCTTTGCTTTTTGGGCAAAAATGCCCACTTTTGAAAATCCCTACTTTTGGGCAAAAAGTAAGGCTATAGCCTTTGCTTTTTGGGCAAAAATGACCATTATTGAAAATCCCTACTTTTGGGCAAAAAGTAGGGCTATAGCCTTTGCTTTTTGGGCAAAAATGCCCATTTTTGAAAATCCCTATTTTTGGGCTAAAAGTAAGGCTATAGCCTTTGCTTTTTGGGCAAAAATGACCATTATTGAAAATCCCTATTTTTGGGCAAAAAGTAAGACTATAGCCTTTGCTTTTTGGGCAAAAATGCCCATTTTTGAAAGTCCCTATTTTTGGGCAAAAAGTAGAATACTCTGAAATCCCAAGGGAATACAACCAATTCCCAAGGGATTAAACACCCCCCTCCCTCAAACCACTTGAAACGAAGTGGCAACTTTGGAATTCTCTTGCAATAAACTATGGGTTTTCTCGAAATTTGGAACTCCATTGACAAGTAACGTCATTTGATTAGGAATCGGTAAGGTTCCCTTAGATTGTTTACTCCCTAGGGACTCATTGGTGTTCCCCTGGGAATTATTGGCATTCCCTTGATAATTGATTGTTGGTTGTAGTTTAGGAGCTGACCTATGAAGCCTGTATGAGCATTTATAAAATGACTGTACATATCTTGGCGTTATAACGACGACCTTCACGTTTACTATGTCCTTTCTTTGCTTTACTTTTTGCCGAACTTGGATTGGATTTTCGAAAATAACTAATTTGCCGCGAAAAAGGCAAGGCCTTACTACTATAGCCTTAATTTTTGCCCAAAAATAACGATTTTCAAAATAAGGAAATTCTTGCAAAAAAGAAAGTCAGAAAAGCCTTAATTTTTGCCGAAAAATAGTTATTTTCAAAAACAGCAGATTTTCGCGAAAAAGGCAGGGCTATAGCTTTACCCTTTGCCAAAAATATGGAGTTTCGAAAACAGATCATTTTCTCGCAAAAAGGCTACAGCCTTATGATTGTTTAGCTTAGTCAAAAATGGAAAGTTTGATGAAAATCCTGTAATATTTACCAACAAACAGATAAGAATTCCATAGGTTTACAAATGGTCAATGATACAGTAAACAGAGGTAATTTGGAACAAAGACTCAAGTCCCAAAAATTGTTCTGGAAATGAACCAAAATTGAAATTATTTGAATATTTAATTTGTACTTCAAAACGATCAAGAACAAATTTTTCATTTCATGCCTTCATTTTATTTTAGATGGATCTTATACATAATTTCAAAACTTGCATTTCGAGCACAAATTTGGTATGGAGGTCAAGATAACTGGTCGAATCTTGTTTGTTAAACCTGGTAGCATACTTTTATAAAGACTTTCTAGATAAAACACATGTGTCCCAAATTTGCCTTGTCCCAAATTGCCTCGGTTTACCTTCATGCGACAAAACAACAATGCAACAAAATATTTCTGATCTCTATAGGTTTACTGTGTTGGTAACTCTTTCTAATGCGAATTCTACAAAATATTAACCCAAAAGAGAGGCTACAATAAAAGGACAGGGTTTACTTTTGTCGAGAACAGGTACAATATTGTTTACTAGCCTAAAGGAGGCGGCAATCTTAAATCAATCACCTCGTGTGTAAACTGGTATAAAAAGCAATTTGAAAACCTTCTTACTAAGCTCTGACAGGAGAAACATTATCTAAAAACTATATACTCTTTTGGGCGCACTGTAGAATGGTGAAAAAGACACTGAGGGGAATGTAGTAAATCAAGCTGGTCAAGTCGTTGCAAGACTGCTGAAACGGTTTCTTGGTTGGTAAAAATGGAAAGAATAAATCTGCGCAGACACCAAATTCAAATTATCTTGCCTAGGTCTTGGCTTTGGTAAATAGGGTCATGGCAAGGATGAGGGAATACGTCCGACTTATTCCCTGAGTCACTTTTTCCCTGTGTGCTTTGATGTGATTGGAGTGACATCAAGGAATCAAAGAACGCAGGGAATTAAGGGACTCAGGGAATAAGTCCAGGTATACGTGGTCAAGTTTCTTTGCAACACAAGGTAAAATTGTCAGGCTTTACTAAAAAATGAGTTGGAGATTTAATTTATTATTCCAAAGGGGTATAATTACCGTGGGTTCCAATCTAAAGTGGTCAAATCACATTTCTACTGATAAGGTAGGGTGGATTGGGGGCCAAATCGTCAGAGTGGGGGCTAAATGGGTCACTTGATATTTTGCGTCTAATCAAGGCAAAGTGTCCTTGGTTGCAAACTTGCAGCTCTTCTTCAGTTGACAAAATTTGCTTTATTCATTATAGAAACACATTTTCTCTAACAAAAGCAGATGATAATGATCTCCATGAATTTGTCAATTACCCATTTTGTCCCAATCCGATCCATTTTGTCCCAATCCGATCCATTTTGTCCCAATCCGATCCATTTTGCCCTCCCCTATCCTGGAGGAAGTGACAGGTCCCGATATTGTTTCAGGGTCGAAATTTTAAGGGTGGTAATAAGGGGCTAATAACGAGAAANGAAATATTGGTAAGAATATACGAATGATGATTTTATTGATAAATTATTAAGAATTATCGGTTCATAAAAAATATCAATTGTTACGAAATATTGGTAAGAATATACGAATGATGATTTTATTGATAAATTATTAAGAATTATCGGTTCATAAAAAATATCAATTGTTACGAAATATTGGTAAGAATATACGAATGATGATTTTATTGATAAATTATTAAGAATTATCGGTTCATAAAAAATATCAATTGTTACGAAATATTGGTAAGAATATAACTGACAATGTATAAATTGTTTTTGCGATCATAACTGAGCGCCGAATACTCAACACAGATTGGCATTATACTCTGCTAATTTGAAAATAAGAAATAGAACCATACCCTCTAAAATAGAGCTTTATGCTTATGTTTAGCAAGGGGCAAGCCCCATGAACCTTTGTTCCACTTGTGGGGTGAGTGGCCGAGCGGCTTATACAGTTTCCGTTAGGTAACTGAAGTTAAGCTTGGTCGCGTGAGGTCAAAATCCGGATGGGTGACCTTCCAGATGTCTGACCAAGCAACTCACTTCATCGTCCTTCGGAAGGGACGTTAAACTAGGGGTCCCATGCCAGGATGCGGCATGCACAGTAGGCCTATATTAGCTGTAATATAGCTAGAAATATTTCCAGCCTACTTACAATAAAGTAATGAATGAATGAAAAAAAACTGGGCCCAAGTTAATTAAACTGACAAGTTAATTAAAGGACTGTTAATCGAAAAATGAATTTCAAAAGCAATACGTACCGGTTTCCTTGCTTAATTTTGCAGCAAGAGGGCAACCATAAAGACTACAACAAAAAATAAAATAAAATACAAATAAATGCTTCACATATGTGAAAACGACGGAGCCTATACTCTCAAGAACATATTTCAGACGCAGAGATTTTTCAAACTTAAACCTGAGGACATTAAAGACAGCTGTAGAAAGGATACATAAATCTTCAATTGATACAACAAGACAGGCATAAAGACTTATATATATACTGCCTCATTTATGCCACTTTGTATTACAAATTGGATTCTAAGACTATCCAGTTTAAAAATAATCTTTGAAATACATACCTTCTGTGTTTTGTGAATTTCCCAGTAACGTGTCCTTCCCCATTACAGCCCGGAAACTCACATCTGAAATTCAAAATAATACTTTCTTTAAAACAAGAGTAGTTTCTACTAAATAACTGAAACTTTTTTGCTTAAACAAACGGTTAAAATACATCAAAAGTAATTAAAATTTATATAATTGTTCTTTAAGTCGAAAGCGTTCTTTCTCTGTGAATATTTTGCAGGCAAGACCAGATATACACAATATATAACTTGGTAATCCGAGTTGACCTTTGCACATCACAAGAGAAAAATTGACTGAATAATTAAAAACACGACATGATACATCTGAGGGGGAGGAAATAACGTTCTAATGAGAATACGTAATTTTAAGTTTTTGTAAATGACATCTATTTTTAAAGACCGTTTTGACTTCATATCCTCTCTTGGAACTGCCTACGCAGATTCAATTGCCACAGCTGCAAAGGGGTTAAACTTTGCTACATCCAGGCAAATAGTCTACTGCCCTGCTAACGTTCCGTTCACAATACCTTAGCGTTGTTGGTTTTCTCTTCAGTTTAAGAACATTCCCATCAGCCTCTGATGTGATATCCCACAATTCATCACGGCTATTATTTCTCACTCTGCCTCTTGCTTTACCACGCCCTCTTTTACTGCTGCCCCTTAAGGGTGGACTTTGCCCATCTGCAAATCGATCCAGTTTGTCAAATTCTTCATTTGGGCTCGAGTCATTAAACGATCGTTCCGGCTCTTCCCCATTAATTGTCTCAGAATTGAACTCTTCCGTTTCAATTTTGTGAAATTCTGAATTATTCGTTGTCTTTCCACGACCTGGAATAAATATGCATTAAAATTAAAACACAGAAAACTGCTTCTTCTTTACTTACTTTCCACAGCAACGTTTTGAAATTTCACAAAGAAATATCCGTCGAATTTGCCAATGAAAAAGCACTTTGCGACTGCGACAACCTAACCTTTAATAAAATTTTACCGCCCACTCCTTATTATATATAATTACTTCTAGTTACACCAAGAACTTAGCGAACCATCTTGTAAGTATGCATCATTATGGTTTCATTTCAAGGCAGTTTCTATAATTACGGCTTTCCTTTCCCGTTATGGTAAATTGCACGAAACTAACAATCATAAAGAAATAGAAATTACCTCTACCACGTCCACGACCCCGAATTTTCACGGGATGTTCAGTTTGAGAAAATGAAAGCGATTCCAATGATTCCAATGATTCCAATGTTCCTCTGCAAACAAATATAACACGATATAAATGTTAGGAAGTCCGTGGAGACATGAAAAAGTTTCTAATATAAGTCTTCTTTAGTCCTCAAGTTTCTTAGGGCTATTTGCCAATCAAACACAAAAATCTTACAAACGGTAGGTTTCGGATTCACTTTAGGCGATTCGCTAATGAAAATGAGAATCTACCAAAGTCTGTCCAGCCTTCTGCCTGTGAAGCAGAAAAATCCAGAAGGCCTTCCAAACCTACCAAGCCTACCGCTTTTAGAATTTCGAAGTGAATCATTTCTATGGGGTCAATCAAAGACGAATTCTGAGTCCATCAAGACTACGTTTGTTCAGAATTCAGGTATCAATAAAACATATCCTTGATGTTTTGGTGATCTGAGGATTTAGATCCTTCGTAAATAGAAAGGATATGCGCAGTCGAATCAGGGTATCCATTGAGGGTACACAGAAAGATATTGGTTAAATTAAATATCATAATTTAAAAGATTAGTTCAAAGAGCAATCCTTACCTATCTGCATCAAATTCTTTTGAACGTGAATTTCTTCGTGGACAGCCATATAAACTACATGGGAACAGTAAATATGTTCAATGAAAGAAACACGAAGGAGAATACAATTGGACATAAAATATGCGGCATTTTTTAGCTTGCTCGCTTTGATATAAAACATATCACAAAACATACAACTAAATTTCCTCATAAATTTGTTCCAAGTGCCCCTCGGGGATCCTTAGCGTGGTATATTTGTTTTGTTTCCCTTGGGTTTGAGTTATATGACGCTATTTTTTTCTCCTACGTCTCATGAATAACCTAAAATACTTCAAAAATTCAAGATCCAATATTCCTACTAGAGATTTTAAAGGAGAATTAAAAAAGTATGCTAGAGAAATTCGAAACGTTTAAAAAGCTAATAGCGTATTTCTTAAATACTTTGAACATTCTAGTTGAATCTTGCAGGAATAGCATCCTCTGCAATTAGTGTTAGCAAAAGTTTTTCTTCTAGAGCTGGCCAAAAGATCTGTCTTCCATGGGTACAGACCGATGCCGTTCTTTGGCACGGAAATACCTCGGTAGGAGCAATAAATTCGTTTACCTGCGATGTGTTGAAAACGTTCCACCTTTTATGTGACCAGAACCATCACATCCGGGAGTTGGGCACCTGAGGAAAATAAATTATCAATTGATAACTAAATGGATAAATAGACAAATAAGGAATGAATGTATAAATAAACACACTAATACAAAGTAGATAAATAAATGTCGCAAGCAATGCATGATTGTATGAAAGAATTGAATGGTTGTATCAAACAAAATGATAAATGAATGAACAAATGAATTAATGAACGAATAAATGGATAAATAAATGAATTAATGAATGAATAGACAAAACATGAATGAATGAATAACAGAACGAATGAATAGATAAGAATGAAAAATTAAATAAAAAATGAATTACTAAATAAATATATAAATGAAAAGATATATAATAAAAATGTCAATATTAATCTCATAAATTAATCATAATAATAATCAAAATTACTAAAAATAAATCTAATCATAAAATCAAGGTTATAGATAATAATGATGCTGACATAAACAGAATGTAAATAAAGACCTTGCTGTTTCTCCTTCCTTTGACTCATTATTATTCGCAGGTTTCACTGATTTCTTTTTTAATTCTTTTCCAGCTATTGGGCAACCAAATAATCTGAAAAAAAGGAAAAATTGCATGTTTATGTGGTTGATTATACATATAAACAAAGGAATCTTTAGACTGATAAATTTTTAGAAGTTTTCAAAAAAGTAACAATTAAAAATGTCACTTTGAAATGAAAAAGGGATGGTCTATGGTTATGTTCTCAAAAAAGGGCAAAAATTGGTAGGGGGCGTCACTGCCACCCAAATGCAAAAGCTATAATTTAAACATAATACACTTTCAGAGAACTTAAGATGTTATTTTTCAGTTACAGATACAGGCCTTAAACACATTAACACTATTTTTCTGCCTACGAATTCTTAAGAATTCTTAAATAATAACAATAATAATGTTTAAATTGGGTAGCCTTTGATCAGTTGTAACCAGTTCTTTACAAAAGGGCCCACAAGAATTCTTGTTTAACAATTTTGACAGTCTTTCATGCCTCTCAAGAATTCTTGTCAGCATGTGAAGAATTCTTGAAAATTCTTAAGAATTCTTGAGAATTCTTGTTATGTTAAAGTGTGCAAGGCATGTACTGTATAAAAATGTCCTGCAAATAAAGATGAAAATTGCCAAATTTACCCTCTATGAGATGAATATTTTCCACTAATATGACCTTTTCCATCACATCCTGGTGTCGGACAACTACAAAAAATATTAGAATTAATTTCAAGGCAAACTTATTATGGAATACAATTCAAAATTTTAAAAATGAAGTCTACATGGGAATTTTTATTTTAATTTCTACTTACCCAACCATTTCTTTGATGGAACCTTGAAGAAAATGAAATTTGCGGATTATATACTTGAAAATGAAAAGGAGCAACAAATTTGAATAGTTCAAAACGAAGGCTTTAGATAAATCTACAATGTCCAAAATCCCAGGAATTTAAAGTCCCCTTTACCTTTAAAAAGGGATCATGCAAAATTTTTACAGATCTCGCATTTTTTATAAAATTCTTAAATGAAAAGCAATATTATTAATCTCACCAATAAAACTGGAGGCCTTTGATTGTCTTCTGTCTTTTCTGTCAAGATAATTCCCTCCACTTTTGATTATCTTTCCCTGAAAAAAGAACAACCAGGTTTCAAATGTTTGATCTAAAAATACACCAATGGCTGAGATCTTTTCTCTCAAGCATCTATCGACATCACAAGAAGCCTTCAGAATCTTCAAAATTTGTCATATTTTTTAATAAGAACTCTAATGAAAATCTGTAAGAATTTCTAAAAGAATCTTTAAAAGGACGAAATTCCTTTCAAGATTTTTTGGAAAAACCAAGAAAACAAATGCTAATGGACAGCACAGTTCTTTTTGTAACTTTCCATCTATAAATTCTTAGGAATTCTTAAGAATTCACAAGATGCTATTGACTTCTCAAGAATTCTTATGAAAGAAGTTTTGCTTATGAAAGAAGTTATGTACTGTAAAAATATCATATGATCTATCTTTCATCATGATAAAAATTACAAGGGACATACCAGTCTCATACCACGACTTGTCTCTTCTGGAAGGCATTCTTTACAACAATAATACCGATGCCTGAACCAAATTGCGTATGCCTCACTTAGAACCGCACGGCAGCAAACACATNTAATAAGAATTCTAATGAAAATCTGTAAGAATTTCTAAAAGAATCTTTAAAAGGACGAAATTCCTTTCAAGATTTTTGGAAAAACCAAGAAAACAAATGCTAATGGACAGCACAGTTCTTTTGTAACTTGCCATCTATAAATTCTTAGGAATTCTTAAGAATTCACAAGATGCTTTGACTTCTCAAGAATTCTTATGAAAGAAGTTTTGCTTATGAAAGAAGTTATGTACTGTCTATACAAAAGAAAGGTTGCAATATTAATATAAATACTCAATAAAAATATCATACGATTATCTTTCATCATGATAAAAATTACAAGGGACATACCAGTCTCATACCACGACTTGTCTCTTCTGGAAGGCATTCTTTACAACAATAATACCGATGCCTGAACCAAATTGCGTATGCCTCACTTAGAACCGCACGGCAGCAAACACATTGTACATCTATATCTCCCCATTTCCCTTTTGTATCTGGGTGTTGGACAAAGTTCTCTGAATCAAGGCTGCTAGCTTCCTCGTGGGTTTCATTTGATAACTCTTGATTTACTGATAGAGCGTTTTTGAGTTCTTCCTTTTTCTCTGCCTTCAGCTGAAGTTTTTTGAGCTTTTCTGCAGCTTTTTGTTCAGCTTTGACAACTTCAAGCTGTAGAATAAAAAATTACAAACATTTGATGAATTAATATCAAAAATTTTCCCCCAAGGAGAGTTGTTTTAATTGCACTGTAAACAGTGGTTTTTCTTGATTACTTTCACTCCTCTCTTGTAAACTTGAGTTTACCTCTATAAGTAAATGATTAATCACCTAGAAATAAAAGAATTTAGATCCTGACCTCTGCACTAAAAGTTTTGGTATTTCAAGGTGTTATAAACACTGCTTTGCCTTTTGCGTTGTCCACAAAATCAGTAAGAATGCCACCTTCCCTATTCTATGGATGGGAATAAAAAACCTGAGGGAATAAAAAACCAAAAGACTTACTATCATGTGACCATAACAGTTTCTACTAAAAACTACAGACTCTGCTTCAATGAGGATTTCAGATAAACACCTGCTACGATTAATCAAAAGCTTCATATGTCAAAAACAAAAAAATGACAAAGTTAGGTAAAGTTAGTAAAAAAGACCTGTTTTTTATATTCTGCCATTCTCCCTTCGTATTTTTTCCATTCAACTGCAAGTTTGTCAGTGTATGGTTTCTTCTCTTCTTCTGTCATTTTCTGCCATTCTTTAGCAGCCAGGCAAGGAATTTTCTCTCCCTCTTTTAATTTGATATCTTTAACTTGTATTCTAAAATCTGCCAGGAACAGAAAATAAGCTGTCTGCGGTCGCTTTGGTCTTACAAGAGCTATTGTTTCCTTCTTCATGTTTGCAACTTCATTCTAGAAAAAAAGACTTGGTCTAAAATTTGACAGTCTTGCAAAATTTGACATCCTTCCAAAAATTTGTGTCAAATTATGTAAGCATTGACTCAATAAATTTGAAAACTTTGTCTTCAAAAACCACTATTGTTTGAAAAGCACATAAAAATTGAAAACTATTATTGACCCTTTTATAATTTGAAAACAATTTCTAAAGCCCTTAGATTTTCTGGAATTATTTCTGTTTAAATGAGACTTTTAATAATCCCTCCCTTGAGAAAATCTGCTCCCAAAATTTGCCTGCTCGCTTGAAAGCTTCATGTGCATAACTTACAAATCTTTAAACTTGAAACTTATTTGGGTTGTTTTCCAAAAGTTTATCACCAAGATATATATATATTGAAAGAAGTGAGGTGTTATAACAATATTGAAACAAGTTAATTTCAACAAACATTGATTAAAAAATTCAACCTCTGGGATGTCTTTGCTTTTATTTTCATCACCCTCAGTGGATAGCTTTCTCTTCATTTTGGTAAACCTACAAAGAAACAAACCCTTAAATTTTCAGCAGAAGTTTAAAGAAGAAATACATTACTTTCACAATAATCTCGAGAAACGGACTTTAAAATTCAACAAGATGGACATGTGCAATGAAATTCCAACTGTGATTTGGGCCTTGAGGCAAATTTGGCCTCATTGAATTGATTGTGTTGTATTTCGTCCCTGCTACAAATTAAAATCTGAAAACTGTTTCCTTGTCTGTTATGCTTTCAAGGCATAAAAACATCAAAATAACTCAAATTAACTAACTTTACTGCAACGATATTTCTTCGGTAAATTAAGACATTAAGAATCATGGTAAAAAGTTAAAGAAAGTTGATCTTTGCTTCTGCGAATAAACTTCCAAAACATGCAGAAAAGAGTTTTCTCTCTCAACATGAAATAAGATTAGGCTCTCGACAGCTCAAAACCATCCTAAAAAAAGGTTTTCTACANTGATTGTGTTCAGTTCAGTTCAGTTCAGTTCATTTCATTTTAAAATTCCACTACATACAAATGCCATTAAAATAATTACAACATACTAGGTCAAAGCAACAGATTACAATAAGGAAATACAAACTAACAAAATAACTAATTTACAAGGGAATTTGTATGCAGGGAATTTCTTAAAGGAGGAGCTCTCTCAATAGGAAAACTAATCGAGGAGAGAGCACCCCCTTTGTGTTGTATTTCGTCCCTGCTACAAATTAAAATCTGAAAACTGTTTCCTTGTCTGTTATGCTTTCAAGGCATAAAAACATCAAAATAACTCAAATTAACTAACTTTATTGCAACGATATTTCTTCGGTAAATTAAGACATTAAGAATCATGGTAAAAAGTTAAAGAAAGTTGATCTTTGCTTCTGCGAATAAACTTCCAAAACATGCAGAAAAGAGTTTTCTCTCTCAACATGAAATAAGATTAGGCTCTCGACAGCTCAAAACCATCCTAAAAAAAGGTTTTCTACACACTTCGAAAATTTCTACATAAATACAACCACATTAAGATTACATAATAAATCTGTGAATAAGATTCTAACCTTGTAATTTCCGTAATTCAGCAAACTTTACAAAAAATTGGATTCTTTTCAATCAAGTCAAAAAACTTTCGTTGATCAAGCAGGGTCGATTCCAGCACAGCAGCACAAGGGTTTCGATTCACACGGCAGTGGCTTTATTTCGCGGTTAAGGGCTGGGGCCGATTTCTCTCTATGCAACCATAGCCGCGGTGTTTTTTATTAGCCGCACAACTAAGCCGCTTCTATTGGCAGGGCTATTTAGGAAATTAGGGGATTCATGGGGTCAAAATTGGGGTAACAGGTTTTAAGGGTGAGGGCTCCGTAACATAGGATATGGGAGAGAACGATTTAAAAACGATAACAAATTTTGGGTGCAAACAGTTTTGAACTGTAAAAATGTCTTATTAGGATCAATTTATCACTTTCCCTTCATGTAAAAAACCTCTAGTCGTGTTTTGTCTATCTGTTGTAGGGTAATTTTTTGAAACACCAAACCAAAAAGCTGTAAGGGCAAAATAATTCATGTCCTCAATTCTAAAAGCAATGTGATTCTGAATCCTTCCAAGCCAGCGCTTGAATAGCCTTTGTTCCAGACCCCTTGAAGAGAAAGGACTTTCTTTTCTTTACAAGTGGTCTGGAACACAGTGGTCTAGCGCTCGAAACGAAAGCTTTATGTTTCTAAATACTTGGTGACCGAAAAATGTCAGCTTTCTAAAAAAATCATCAACATTTCTTTTTAAAAATTTTGTCAAAGTTTTGGTGGGGTTTTCTTGATATTTCGAGTTGACTTTATTCATCCTAAATCTAAATTTTCGGATTAGCCCCTGTCACACGTCTGGTGTGAAAGTGAGAAAACGGGACGGACAAAATTCTCAACGTAAAAGTCATCTGATTGTGTCCGTCTACACCAATCAAACAGCTGTCCGGACGATTTATTTCGTTTTGTTCGCCTTCTTGTGTGAAATGGGCAATTAATGTTTAAAGAACGCCGGTNATTCCGTGGTCCGTCGCGGAGGAGAGTAATAATTAGGTAAACTGCTTTGGTTGTAACAGCAACATGTTAAGAAATTTCTAGGACGAAAAAATTGAACATTTTATCAAGAATTAGAAATATTTTATCACTCTGGCTGGATCCATATTTCCTATAAAAATTTCTTAAATAAAAAAGATTTAAAAACCGACGTACCCTTTCCTTTTTGTCTGCTTGGTCAATATTTTCTATTAATTGCAGGACGGTATGACAAGCCTGACAAAATAAAATAAAAGTATTTAGCATTTGTGTATCCATTTAACAGCCTTGCCAATAATTTAATAATTTATACAGATGACATGATATAAATGAAGAAACTTATCAAAACTTGGAAATAAGCAGGAACCTTTTCAGAAGATTTGGGTTAGATTTTTTCAAATGGTTACGGTTAATAGGTTTAGACAATTTGCTACACTCTACGTTGTCTCGTGCCTATTACAGTACAGAGTTCTTCACAGGAGGGAAAATGAACTGGCTACAGATTTCCATTGTATCTTATCTTAAACTGCAGTCACTTCATCAAGTCAGAAATACAAAACATCTTTTGAAGGATCTGGCTGTTCAAAGCTGTGCGAAAGAAGCATGATCTGTTCAATTTTACTTGCTGATAAAATTTAAGTAAACAGCTAAATTACTCGAACCCTCAAAGTCGAAAAAGTTCTTGCCCTCTTTTCGTCTTTGAAGCTACAGTAGGTACCCGCAGATAAGAAACGCAGATATAAGAAACTTAGCTAGTCAATGTTTAAAAAGACAATGGCAAAAAAATGGTTTATTGTTTTTTTTAAATAGGCTAGAATTGTAAACAGTGTTTCTTATTCGCGGGTTCCTACTGTATATCAACCAATGCTGCTACTAATGAAATTAAGGGCGTGTTTTATTGGTAATTTCAAACCTACCAGATTCTGAAAACAGTAGACTTTGCAGAGACGAAAATATATTTCCCAATCAAACACAAAAATATTTAAAACAGCAGGTTTTGGAGAGTTCGAACACAGTATTCGGCCGATCGAACAAAAGTACAATACAGACTGATGGCTTCGATTCGATAGACCGAACACTGTGTTCGATTCGAACTCTTCTCTCCAAAGTCTGCCAAACCTTCTGCCTTTTGGAGCAGAAGGTTCAGAAGGCCTTCCAAACCTACCAAACCTACCATTTTGAGAATTTCGGAGCCAATCAAACACAAAATCCGAGTCTACCAAGTCTACCGCTTTCAGAATTGGTACCAATCAAACACACCCTAAATAAAAGCAGTTAAATGTAGAGAGTCCATACCTGTAAATCCAGAGATCCAACGTTGACTTTAACTGGATTGTTCAAATATTGGTTTGCCATGCGTTGGACTCCCTGTGGCCATGTGGCGCTAGAAAGAAAATAAATATGAAAATAAATTAAGAATTCTAGATAAAAACAGCCTCAATCGATCAAAATGGCATTTTAAAGCCCTACAGTAAAACTACTTGAGGTTTGAAAGTAAAAACTAATACAATTTTGCACACGACATCGATAGAAGCTCGCAATTCTGAACACGATATTTGGACTGAGTTTTGAGGTAAGAAATTCAAGGAGCAGAGATTTACTGCAGTTTTAAAATTATGTAAATTCAAAAGTACAGCAGGAGATTTAGCAAACGTTTCAAATAATGATCTTCATCAATAAGATTACAATTCAAAACTAACAACGGTACTCTTGAGCTCTCATCTATATTTTCATACACTACTGCTTTTAGAGTTCTTGATTCAGCATTCAAATTGTTTTGGCTAAAGAATGTACCTGCATCTCCAAACCTCTAAAGTGAAACTAAAGATTTTAAATTTAGAGATTTCAAATTTCCGTCACTCAAATTAGATGTCACGTGAAAATGCATGCGAATAACAACGATTGAAATGGTGTGCATGAGTAATTTTGCGTTATCACAAACTTCGCGTGACATCCAATTTGAGACAGACTTTAGAAGAGTGTCGCTCGTTTGGCACTACTCTAGAATTACGAAAATATTCAAGGACTACCAAATAAAGAAAAGATGATACCTTGTCATCACAGTTTGCCTGTCTGGTCTGATGTCAAGAATAATTTTTTTAATCTCAGGTTCGAAACCCATGTCCAACATCCGATCTGCTTCATCGAGCACCTATATAAAATATTTTATTCATCATTTGATAACAATGTTTTGACATCAAATAAAATAAACCAAAAACATTATTAAATTAAACTGAGTTATAAAACTAAGTTAGTCTTAGCCTTTCTTCTTTTTGTCTAGCCTTTCTTGAGCCCTACAACAACATTTTATCAATTGGTAAATACTTTAGGAACGCTAAAAACGAACAAAGTTCACGTATGTCTTCATCAAAGGTTAAAGGTTAAAGGTCAAAGGTTTCGAAAATTACAACTAAATTCTCTACGTTCAAAGCCAACGGCAGACCAAGCAGTATAGAACCTTTTGATTCGCTCGAATATAGTTTGCAGTACGCTGCTTAGACTGATGATATGAGTCAAAGTTTTGCTCCATTGAATTGAATTGTTATTTATTGTTATAGTCATTGAATGGGTATTGTGGGGTATGGTTAGGGGGAATGGAGCGAAAACAAGGACTCATGTAATAAGTCTATACGCTGCTGTTTGCAAAAACAGATAAATCTACTACGAGCTCGTTAAAAATGTGAATAGAATTAAACCAAACATATTTAAAGGCCCTAAAGTTTCACTTAGCTCTTTTACCTTGTGATTCCTATTAGCTTGAGATGCCGGTATCAATTAGTTCAATCAATCAATCAATCAATCAATTAGTTAGTACTTACCAAATATGTAACGTGCTCAACAGACAAATGTCCGTTCATCAAAAGATCATTGAGTCGTCCAGGAGTTCCTGTTGGAAAGCGAAAGCAATAAATTGCACCAAAATTAACAATAGAAATAAGAATAGTAAAATAGGAATAACAAAAACAGAAATAATAAATGGCCCAATGAATGGCATCAAAAATACAGAAGATAAAGCCAAACTACACCGGCGGCTTTTCAAAAGTTCGCCATTTTAGGACAACTCGAGACCTTTATGGACACTTTGCTGAATATGTGGGGGTGTTCTAGGTATTATATTGACTGAAACGTATTGTTTATCCCATCGTTTTCAAACAAAAGATCATTGTTCCCCAGCATTGGAGGCGACAGCACCCTCTCACCCACTAAGTAGCACAAATCAGCATTAACAGCCACTTTTTCTTGCCATCATTCCTTGGTTTTTAAACCCACAAAAATTGCTGAGAATGCATCAGGCATGAGGAGTCTCTAGAAAATCTCCAAGATCTCAAATTGATTTGGTAAGACACTTAAAGGGGCCTTTGCAACCGGCATGCTTTGTGAATACATCCTTTTGTGGTCTCTTTATTGTCGCCATTTTCATGGTCCACGAAAATGGCCGCCAACAAAGAGATGGCACCTGCAAGGTATGCTGGTTGCAAAGGCCTATTTAAGATACCCAAAACATTTAATAATTTCATACTTCTCACCTATAACGATTTCTACTCCTTTTTGCACGATTCCAATCTGTTCTCTTCTATCGCCTCCACCATAAATGCAAACACTACGGAAAGAAATTTTCAAATCAAAATTGGCCTGAACTTAAAGACATTTTACTAAACACTTTAAAACAATGTAAATTTTGCAACTGAGAGTAATGGAGGCTTTTGCGCATCCTTTTCCGTTGACCATACGAAAACATTCATGGGCTCTCTGATTGGCCTATTCAAATTAGTGAGCTGCATTTATTCTCAAAGACGCAGGGCATGGTGAGCACAGGGGTCATAGGGGGCACCATGCCCCTTTCAAGTTTCTCGAAAGTGAGCTATTTAAACATCAAAGCGCCGTTTTCGGGCATCTCTTGAAGTTTAAAGTATAAAGTACACGTCCAGTTTTAAAAAGTGTCCTTAGGAGAGCCGTGCCTAGACTCAATACATGTCGTAGTTTCGCTCTTTGACTGAACTGATAACGCTACAACTACAGCAGCGACAACAACAGCAATTCAATTCAATCAGATGAGCGTAAGTTGAGGGCCTTATGCAGTAAGGCTAAGCAGCGCCCCTCCAAGTAAGCGAGTTTAATTATAATCAAATAAATAATCCAAAAAAGTTAAATTAAATGAATCGCAGTACCTTTTAATTCCTTTATAATGAAACTTTTTCACTTCAAATTCAATTTGTTGTGCGAGTTCACGAGTTGGTGACAAGACCAAACATGACGGGCCTACTCTTTGTGCTCTTGGCCTAAAAGAAAACTTCGATGCTAAAACAAGTTGATGATAAAGAAGAGGATTAGTTTTTTTTTCAATTAGCTTAATTTTTGAATTTTATTTTAATATTTAACTAATTGTTTTTATTGATGAACCTACTGAGATCGGAGCATCTGAAAAATTGCTATACCTTGAAAACTCTTTGTTAAATTCCATATATAGGGGTGGCAAAAAAACAATCCCCCATGATTGAAATATTTCTGAGAAACTTTCTGAATGCAAGATTTGTTGAAATCTAACTTAAATCAAGGACAACATACATTACACATATTGAGCAAAAATCTATAAATTTTTCAGAGCAGCCTTGACAATGAGTGTCACGTAAATTATAGTTTTTAAAACGCCTATGTTGTGCAATTTTTAATTTTTCTTCTCTTGTTGCAAATGTTTTCAAGTCTATTGTTGACTTATTCACTGTTGTGCTTCAAGAATTTGCTTGGGCCAAAACGCCAAAGCTCTGGTTTGGAGGAGGAGGCAAATTTGTCCTTTGAAGATTAATATTTCAACTCTCAAAGCATCAATATCAACAAACAAGGTATCTATGTTCAAGTTGACAATCGCGGTATGTTTTAAAAATGTTTTCGGATTGATTCGCGCTAAATTCTCACGGCTAGGGTCGACCAAATGATGTATACTTTTTCTTGGGACACCCGGTAGATGTAAAAATATAAACGATCACTTACAGTGGCTGTCCATCGATATGAATTAAAGCAGGAAGCAAGAACGCCAGTGTTTTGCCAGTACCAGTCTACGATAAAAACTAACATACAGAACAAATCAAACAGGAACATAACAAATTTCAACAAAGCAAAACATTGGCCTTCTTTGATATTGAGTAGAAGAGTTTACAACAAAGCATGAAGTTTTAGCCTTGATCAGAACACTTCCAAGGGAGCCCAACATTCCTTTACTCCACGCATCCACAATCGAAGCATACTATTTTGTTGATCCACATAAATGTATCCAAAAAGTTACAGCTAAGAAATCCTTGTTACCTGCGCTACACCAATCACATCATCTCCAGACAGTAAAACAGGCCAAGCTTGACACTAGATGAAATGAGAAAGACAATATTCACATTATATCGTCATCAGAATGAACTTATTTGCAAGTAATGAAAATAGATGCTAATTTAGAAAATAGATGCTAATAGGACCGACTTTTTGAAGGACTCACAGGCCAAAACAGCCTGACATATTGGTTTTTTCTGGCCTTCCCAGAGGATAACAATTCTAACCAATAAAATAGATAATTGTATTTATTACCTGAATTGGGGATGGTGTCGTGAAGTTTTGATTGTAGATTGTATCCAGAATTTCAGCTAGATTTAGAACAAGACAAATTAATCAGTTTAGTTGCAGCCTATTATGGGTAAATAACAGCAGGACAAAGGTACATGGTTGTGCCATTTAAAGGCATACATTTTGTGCTTTAATTTCGGATTTTTAAAATGGAACCATTCAGTGTCTAATTATGTAAATAAAATCAGCGAGGCAGATATTTTGAGTTATCTTTCTTCTTTCGATATGCATTCATGATTTTTCTTGACAACATATTTTTACGTGCACTATGAAACAGATAGCCTTATCAGTTTCCGTGCATCTTTTCAGCTTTGTTTGTTCTGATTTGTTACTTGAGAGAATTTCCTCCATCTGGAATTGCTAATCACTTTGAAATTGCATGTCAATCAAAAGCAACTGATATAAAATCTACTCTTGTTACAGTACAGGCCTTGAGCATATTAACATGGTTTTCCTGCCTAAGAATTCTCAAGGATTCTTAAGAATGTTTTCAGATTCTTAAGAATTCTTGTTTATAAAAATTTACAGTCTTTCATATGGCTCAAGAATTCTTATCATAATATGAAGAATTCTCATCATAATGCAAAGAATTCTTGAAAATTCTTAAGAATTATTGAGAATTCTTGTCATGTTGATGTGTGCAGGGCCTGTTCAGTAGCAATACTTACGATAGTTATGGAATGCCTGCTCAAAGGTCAGCACTGGATTCTGAACATGCTTTCTAACGATTTGTTCATCCTCTGATACGCGTGAAACAGAGATGCAGTTCTTTTCGTTTCTGAAAGATAAATTTTAAGAGAGACGGGTAAATTACCTTGATGTACCACAGTAGACTTAGTATAGGAATCCCTCGTCTTGCAGAAACCTTGCGTAACTAACACAAATGGGATATCTATATTTGACGCACTGATCAGTAAAAGTACTGCTTGGTGAAAAGTAGAATCACTACCAATTTTAAAATCCGTAATCCAGCTCTGCTAAATACTTGTTGGGGACAGCTATTACTTTTGTCTTCACTTATGTCCCTGAGAATAAAGGAGTTGCTTGTGCTTGGTATGGAAAGATTGTATTTCAGGTCTACTTCCAAATAACGTATCAATTTACAGGGCTTGCAGGGAGGAGATGCGCTTGAGCTCGACCAAGCGCCTCCACATTCTAGGAGCTTGATAAAGTGAGCACCTTTTTCATACAGTGAGCGCGCATGTAAAATACACCAAAAAGATTCTGCTTATATTCAGCTGTTCTTGTAAGTTTTTACGGTCATTTTTGCTGTGTCATATATTAACAATAATTTCTTCCCAGGTGCTCAATCAAACACCTAGGATTTTTAAGGTGCTCTAATTGTCGAGCGCCTGTTTCTTCCCCCTCACAAGGCCTGAAGTTAGCACCTCTGAGTTTTAATAGGGTTTAAAATCGTACTTTGTTACTTGTCGCATTTTATCACAGTTTTCAATTTAGAATGAAGGATCATGTTAGTGTAATGATGGTGGAAATAAAGGCTCATTTCATCAGTCTACCATTCCAAAATTTATTTCAAAAATAAAATTACGACTGTCTCTGTAGAGATGACCATCATTCAAACAGCTAAAATAGAAAAAAGGTCAAGTATAATTGCTCGTTGTAAAATACCTGATCCTGGCAACTTCCATAGGGTTCATGTTTTCTACTTCTTTTAATTCTTCGTAAAAAACTTTAATAACATCTGGAAGTCCTGAAAATAAAAAACAAATCAATCAATTAAAGTAAATTGAAAACATAAAAATAATGAAAACACTGACCGAAAAAATAAAAAATCTCCAGTGATCAAACCAGTGACCAGTTCCAGTGACCGAAAAAATTAAAACACTGATTTGGCTGTTAGAGGCAGTAAAAATCTGAGAAAGAAAAGCAAAATGTGCATGTGTGTCTTAAAATAATGAGTAAAAATAATAGGTTACACGGCACAAATGTTTCTATATTAGAACATTAATACAAGAACTTTGAACTGTACCAAAACAGACAACTCATCTAAAAGCAACTGGCTTTGTTTCATCTTTGAAGACTCTCCAAGTTAAAATAATGGTACATGTTATGATTCTTGTTTGTCGATTCTCCACTGCTTCATCAAAAATCTGATGAAGCAATAGCGAAACGTCAAACAAGGGTTCTATATTTTTGATAATATCAAGTTTGTATAGTTAATTAAGGAGCTCATGATCCAGTATGCATTATGAGAAGTTTCTGATATAATAACCAACTTGAAAAATAGTGACAAAATTTATACCTGCCCATCTGGCATTTTCATTGGCCTCTCTATTTGCAGCAAGTGCTCCCCAATCAATCCTGGTTGGACTACGAAGAAGACATCAAAATTTAATTCCAAAGCTTAATCACAATCATGAAAAAATTGAAATAATTCAAGTAAACTAATCCTTTTTCAACTCATCAGCGAAAAGATTATTTCCTGTTGTGTTATCATTTTAATGGCGAGTATGGTATCTTACCCCAAACAAAAAACTGTAAATTTGAAACAAATTTGAAAAATCCTTTTTGCACAAACTTCTTTTGAGACAAACATAGATTTGCTTTTGTAAGAGCTTTTTCACGAATTCTTACAAATTTTTACACATTTATAATATTAGTTAGTTTATGGAAGAAATGACAAAGATTTCATCGAAAAAATGTTCATGAACTCATAAGAATTCTCTTGACAAATGAAACAAAACTCATAAAAGAACTTTACTGGTTCGTTTTTGTAATTAAGAATTGAGGAAACTTATGTTCCTTACCCTCCAAAGCCCCCTTGTGGTTTCTTGCTCTTGTTCTCCGTTTCTCTAATTCTCCTTGAGGAAATATCTTCCGTAAGTTCTTCAATTTTTTCTTTAGCTTTTTGCTGGGCTTCTCGGCTTCCAACAATTTCAATCGGAGTCTCAACAAACTCAGCTTCTTCATTTAGAATCTGAAATGGTCAAATAAGCAAACGGGCAAATGAGACGTCTGGGATTGTGGAATTTGGTAAGAGCAGAGCATATCAAAAGAATAGGACAGTCAGCAGTAGACACTTTGCTGAATATTGGGAGAGCAAAGCTATTGTTTCAATTAAAAA
The DNA here is from genome assembly GCA_004194415.1 of Aurelia aurita. NCBI lineage: Eukaryota > Metazoa > Cnidaria > Scyphozoa > Semaeostomeae > Ulmaridae > Aurelia > Aurelia aurita. The sequence continues at coordinate 996,266 of REGM01000026.1, read as the reverse complement.
GTATTTTAGACCCTATTGTTTTGAACAAAAGGTGCTATTGTTTCAATTAAAAAGTATTTTAGACCCTATTGTTTTGAACAAAAGGTGTTTGTGCTACCAAACAATAATGATAATAGAAATCAATGGCCTGGCTTGTCATTCCTTAGATGACATNTTCTCTTGACAAATGAAACAAAACTCATAAAAGAACTTTACTGGTTCGTTTTTGTAATTAAGAATTGAGGAAACTTATGTTCCTTACCCTCCAAAGCCCCCTTGTGGTTTCTTGCTCTTGTTCTCCGTTTCTCTAATTCTCCTTGAGGAAATATCTTCCGTAAGTTCTTCAATTTTTTCTTTAGCTTTTTGCTGGGCTTCTCGGCTTCCAACAATTTCAATCGGAGTCTCAACAAACTCAGCTTCTTCATTTAGAATCTGAAATGGTCAAATAAGCAAACGGGCAAATGAGACGTCTGGGATTGTGGAATTTGGTAAGAGCAGAGCATATCAAAAGAATAGGACAGTCAGCAGTAGACACTTTGCTGAATATTGGGAGAGCAAAGCTATTGTTTCAATTAAAAAGTATTTTAGACCCTATTGTTTTGAACAAAAGGTGCTATTGTTTCAATTAAAAAGTATTTTAGACCCTATTGTTTTGAACAAAAGGTGTTTGTGCTACCAAACAATAATGATAATAGAAATCAATGGCCTGGCTTGTCATTCCTTAGATGACATCGATTGATTGATCAATTGATTGATAAGGTTTTCTTGATAACTTCTTTTGATATCACTTACCCTAACTGATGCTCCAGTAGAACTTTGAAGATCCTTAATTGTTTGACCTCCTTTTCCTGCAATGAATAATTTTGAAAAAGAGATTAAAAAATCCCACCACGCACACAGGTCTAAAAATAGCCTAATCGTAATTGATAATCTTCGTGCATACATGAACATTGTGTAGCTATACAAGCATTGACAGCATTTTTGGCAGCCAAAATGGCAGCACTCTGTGGAATTTTCTTGTTTACAAAAGCATTTACATCAAAGGCATACAAGATTTTCGGGAAATGACATTCCCTTGATTTCAAGGTATTTCCTATACAACAAAGTTGAAGGTGAAGTTGCGGCTTTTATCACCAAGCACTGGGATCGTAGAAGTAGTTAAGCGTTAATCGAGTCTGCAACTGATTGTCATTTAAATTTGTCAGTTAACAAAACATGGCAACTCACCAATAACTTTGCCCAGCGTACTGTTTAAAACCATAATACGAATCGCATTGTTTCTGTCTCCTCCTCTTTGAAAACCATTTGAAGCATTTTCATTCTCAGTTTGGGACCTCCAGTTTCTATCCGCTGATGGTCTAAGATAGAATCAAGTTTTACTTTTATTAAAAATGGATTGTGTTTGTTATGGGAGGATGAAATCAGGAGTTACAGGGTAAATTCTGCTATATATGATGAAACAGATGGCTGCCAACATACTGGTTTCATAAGGCCTAGCATATTACAGGAACCAGCCCCTCCTTAGGTGGTTGTATTCCATTTAATTTTGATAAATAATGTGAGTTGCTCACAAATGCCTCATCTCACATTTACAGATATAATCTAAAGCCTGTCTCAAACTAGGTGTCACGTGAAAGTGCCCACGAATAACAACAATTGAAGTGTTTTGGATGAGTAATTTTGCGTTATCGCAAATCTCACACGACATCTAACTTGAGACAGACTATAATTTGCAATGATTGACGGCCCTATGACCTAAATTATTATTTACAGAGATTCCAACTCGTTTTGGCTGGAAACCTCCCATATTAAATCATGGTTTCCGGCCTCCCGTTTTTCCCAAACTAATAACTTTTTCAAATCAAATCGCACTTTATGTATAGTTTGTTTAAAATGGAATCGAAAAGGTTCCCCCCTGGGTGTTTTTCTTCTGATTGATGTTGGGGTTTCTTACCATCCTTCTTCTCATATCTGCTGCCTACTGCCTACGTGATGACACGATGATGACCACTGATCCGCTAACAACAACAACACCACAACAATATCCTACCAAAATGACTAATTTTGGTAGTTTTGTCACAACCTCCCGTTTTTTAATATGAAAGGTTGGTGGCATCTCTGTATTTATTGTTACTATTGTATTATTTTTGTACATTATTAGAAGATTTTTCTTTTGTGGTGGCTTAATTTGCATGCTTCTTTTACAGTAGCTGCTTCCCAAATGGAAAATTTGGATCTGCAAAAATTTTCATATTTTGGAAATACTTTAGCCGTTTAACAGAAGACTATACGATTTTCCTATTTCTTTCAACGAATTATACCTAGGACCCAAAGTTGCTGGCACGAAAAGCAGTCAAATAGGAAACTTTCAAATCTCAACTTCTCCTCGTGGCCATGTACTGAGCCTGTGTTGCTGTGAGGGCCTCTGTCTGTGGGCTGTGGGGCAACATTTTTTGCTCTTTGTATCAGTATCTTATTATTTTCAGGTATGGTGCTTTACCTTGGTGGCTGATAAGTAGCTGCATCATTCCTTGCAGTCCCTCTTGAACGACCTCTTCCATATCCACGATTCCCTCTGCTAGATGGTTGAGAAAATCCTCCATTTACATTCTCATTAGCAACAGTACCAAATTGTGATGCTTGAGGCCTCCCAAAATTACTTCCAGTTTGAGGGGGGCCAACATTCATACTCATTGTGGCCACACCACCTTCTAATTCTGTATCCCAATCTTCAGACATGATTCTTCGTAGCTGTTAGTACTTCTTTACGGTTTCCTTGAGCTGAAATTCTTTCCAATCAACACCGTTTCAATCCATAATCATGATTTTCTTCCTTCGCAAAACATTCGCATCACTTGGCTAGGCCATGTGAGAAAAAAGAATTTTGCATGAGACAGAACGAGGCTGTAAAAGAATTTCGTTTCCAGTCCTCAAGGAACCAAGGAACCAAGGAACAACGGAGCGGGAAATGGAACAAGGAACGAAGGAACAAGAAATGGATCGTGGGGTGCATCCATTAAACAAGGATGCTAAAGACACACGAACTTTTAAAGAAGTGATGCGCATTAGGCTTGAGGCTAAAGTCTTCCGGAGGGGGCAGGGAGACATCTTCGCAAGCTTTGCAACACTTGAGCATATTACTCCCCAGACATTTTCCAAGGTAATCATTGTTGTCTCTTGAAATCCGCCAGAAATCCTTTTGTTGTCTTATTGAAATATCGTACGCTGTTTGATGGAATGATACATTCTTTGGAGCGCAAAGTATTTAAATTTCACGAACAAGGAAAATGAAATATGAACATCTAAAAATATGTGGTATCATGTTCTGTTTTTCATTTTACTCAGCCGGATGATTTTCAAAGATTTGAAGGCATTTTTGTGAGTAGCCTCTCCAGATATTCATGTATATTCTCCATTATAACATAAAAACCGAACTCCCAGATCACCAAAATATTGAAAACTGAGTGCTGGATAAAATGATTGAAAAACTTTACTTATCACTCTGTAGCTTTTCATAAGAAACTAAAAATTTGACAAAGTACCGAACTCTTAAAATTCCCAACTTTTGTGTAGACCGACGACGTGACTCTTTGTATTCGTTGGATATTTTTAATCCGATGTTTTATTTTCCTTCATACATACAAGCTCTCTCATTTTTGACTCACGTGTACAAAGTACAAGTAGAGTCTATGGGGTGGGTGGGAAATTTCGTGTCTCCTGTATCNAACAGAAAAGTCAGTGCTTTTAGGAGGTTAAATATTTATCTCTCAAGAGAACAGGCAATGAAACTGTGCAACACAGTAATTATTTCAAGCTTTAACTATTGCCCATTAGTGTGGATGTTTTGCGGCAAAGATGCCAACCATAAAATAAACCGTACTCACAAGCGGACTTTAAGAACACTCCACAATGATTACGACTCTTCCTTTGATACACTTTTGGAGAAAAGTGACACTGTAACGATCCACATTAAAAATCTCCAAAAATTGATGCTAGAAATATATAAGACAATGAGCCATCTAAATCCATCATACATCTGGCACCTTCATGAAAGGAAAGAGATTCAGTATGATCTCAGAACTAAGCATCTATGTAAATTACCGATCACGAGAACGATAAAATTTGGCATGGAGTCGCTCTCATTCAGAGGAAGCTTATTGTGGAATAATCTTAACGATGAAATAAAGGAGCTACCAACAGTTGCAAGCTTTAAAAGGAAGATCAAAACCTGGACGGGTGACCATTGTAATTATAGAATTTGTAAGTAGCCTGTCCATTATGTTATGTAGCTTGTAAATATTGTTCCTTGGATATCTTTGTAAATTGTATTGTAAATAGTTGGTATTAATTAGTTTCTTACAACTATGTCACACCAACTTTAAATAATGATTATGATTTGATTTGATTTGATTTGAGCTTTGCAACACTTGAGCATATTACTCCCCAGACATTTTCCAAGGTAATCATTGTTTTCTCTTGAAATCCTCCAGAAATCCTTTTGTTGTCTTATTGAAATATCGTACGCTGTTTGATAGAATGATACATCATACATTCTTCGGAGAACAAAGTATTTAAATTTCACGAACAAGGAAAATGAAATATGAACATCTAAAAATATGTGGTATCATGTTCTGTTTTTCATTTTACTCAGCCGGATGATTTTCAAAGATTTGAAGGCATTTTGGTGAGTAGCCTCTCCAGATATTCATGTATATTCTCCATTATAACATAAAAACCGAACTCCCAGATCACCAAAATATTGAAAACTGAGTGCTGGAAAAAATGATTGAAAAAACTTTACTGATCACTCTGTAGCTTTTCATAAGAAACTAAAAATTTGACAAAGTACCGAACTCTTAAAATTCCCAACTTTTGTGTAGACCGACGACGTGACTCTTTGTATTCGTTGGATATTTTTAATCCGATGTTTTATTTTCCTTCATACATACAAGCTCTCTCATTTTTTTATATTTTCTCTCATCTTCTCTCAGCTCGAAGTCATAGCCGTCATTCAATTTAATGTGGAAAACTGAGACTCGTGTAGTCAGTCTATCATTTGTGTACCTAATTGACGAATCTCCTGCCAATTTCACGAAGCTATGCCACTGCCTAGTGTGAATACTACTGAGTAAGATAGGAGTTTCTCACACAGAATTTCTTATAAAAAATACGCGTAATTCCAGACCAGATATGAGACAGGAAAAACCAGTTTTTTTACACATAACTTTTTGTTATCTTTTCTGCATTTTACAGCGACAATTTAATAATTATTTTCTTAAAAATCGGAATACGGTAGTATGAAATAGTTATGCGACACAAAACAAACACTAAAGTGAAGAAAAACATTTCAATATTGCTCGTAGAAATTCCATTGCAATTTCCAGTAAAAAGTAGTCTGTGAAAGTATGGCTTTATTTTAGTTTCGTAGTGGATGAAAACTGAACTGAACTGTAGTGGATAAGTGATGCAATTGCAACCAAACCATTCAGGGATGCGAGACAGGGCACATTTTTAGGGGGGCAAAACTACAAAATGGAGGACAAAACAATAGGAAGATAACATATTTATGCAATTTTCAAGAGGGCATCAGGGGCGATTGCTTCCCACGCCACTCTCTCCGGCGTTCCTGCTAAACCTGCAAACCGCACAAAGTTTGATCACTCTTTTGGCTATCATAAAGACTATTTTCAGAAATTACTTCCTGGAAAACTCGCCCGTAACTTAAGAACGGTATGACCAATTTTCGTGAAATAAATTTTCATTTCCAAGTTTGCCCTTACCCTAAAACATGAGCTATAATCTACTGAAATTGACCGATTTTATATTTCCGTAAACTTTATTATTTTTGAATGACAAAATTTGCAGAAAACGCCGTCCAAACAGGGCAGTAGAACACAATGGTGGTCTGATATCCTTTCATAAAGTTATACATTCTTTTCCTGTTGATAGCAAGAATCTTTTTTAAAACATTTGGAAATTTGACGTAATGGGCTTCCAAGTTTCTTCAATAGTTTCTCAAATATACATAGACATTGTTTTGGTCGAGGCGTGGAAGAAAAGTTTTGCAAGGACAATATTATACAGGTGTTCCATGTCTTATTGATTAATCTGATTGATTAATCGATTGATTGATCAATAGATCGATAGATTAGTCGATTGATAGTTAGATATCCTAAGAGCAATATGACTGAAACAATTACATAGTATGAACGACGTATTGAAAGTTCAATCAAATTAGAAGCAACGCTAGAGTACAATCTAATCTATAATAATTACTACGAAAAATAATAAACTTATGATATAAACTAGGAGTATTGCAAACTAAATTAGAAACTGTTAAATCATGGTTTCAAACATGAATTTTTGTACCTTGGGGTCGCAAATTTTATTTCAAATGAATCAATCCATTAATTCAGAAGTTTCTGATCAGAAGAGAAGTTGTATTAGAATGATCAAAATTTGTCTGAAGTCTTCTGTTACCGCAATATCTACTTAGGCTGACAATCAAATTTTGTGAGAACATTTAAAACGGATTCAAACAAAACACAGAACTAACGAGAACGATATTAGGCCAGTGGAAATCACGTAGATGGGGAAACTGAAACCTTTTTATTTTACCAGATGTGAGACTTGGAACGAGTGGTCCAATCTGGTGAATCGCAGATATTCGAAGTCTAAACAATTGAGATCGAATTTGATTTTCCATTATTTGCCAGAAAGAATCCCTCATTCGAATCTCGTTTTCTACTTGGTAAAAAAAAGATCTATTACCCTACTCATCAAAAGGTTTCTAATCATCCAGCCACGGAAAGAGCTTTTTAACAAGGAGGCTGTGCATTTAGGTGTTCAGAAACACAGATTCAAATTCCATTCGAACGGTTCGAGTGATGATCGGGCATGACAGTTTCTATAACTTTCTTCATTCGCAAATTCGACAACAAAACGAAGCACAAAGTCGATCGATCTAGACATATTTTGCAGAATATACTCAAAAATTGATTAAAACAATCTGTAAAACTATCTTTGCATGTTCATGTACAGGGTCAGTTGCAGTCGCCAATCGAGTGGCTGCTGCATAAGTATTAAGGGAAGGGGGGGGGGGGAAGAAAGGAAGGGGGGAAGACGTTCCTAAACTTTCTAATTTTATACAACAATAATTTCATTCCCACCATGTTTTGTCATCCATCATTGTGTTGATTGTTTTGCTGACATTACATTTAATCATTTATGAGATCAATCAATTCTAATAAACGCAATACCAGTCCATTTTACCTTGTATATACCATGACGTCATCAATACATGACGTCATCAACATGTGACGTCACCAATCAATGACGTAACAAGCAATGATGTCATCATCATAATAATCATGATCATTCTCTAAGTTCATCGGTCGGTGGGGCGTATGTGAATCCCTCGAAAGCACCATCAGGCTCCCCCACACTGGCACTGATCTGGTGATCCGCATATTGCTTGAGTGACTCTGAAGTAAAATCAAACAAAACGTTGATTAATAATTCTTTCTTTAATCAATGACGTAACAAGCAGTGATGTCATCATAATAATAATCGTGATCATTCTCTAAGTTCTTCGGTCGGTGGGGCGTACGTGAAGCCATCAAACTCATTATCCACCTCTCCAACACTGGCACAAATCTGATGATCCCCATATTTCTTCAGCGACTCTACCGTGAAATCAAACAAAACCGTAATTAATAACTTTATTTATTTGATACCGTTAAAATCTTTACTAAACCTCTCTCCTATTTTAAGTCCCCCTCTAAAAAGCCCATGCTCGCCAAACCATGACATTAATTAGGCCCCCTGCTTCTATGAATAACAGGTTACCAAAAAATATTTCAATTTATTTCAGGTGTGTTTGACTTCCGAAACTAGATGTTGAGTCGGGAAAATATAATTGAAAATGCTAATATATTATTATGATAAGCACCACACCGCTCCAAAAAGGCCCCATCGCTGGGTCATTGCTGGAACCAAATACAATGCAGCCCTAAATTGGGGGTTATTTNTATAATTGAAAATGCTAATATATTATTATGATAAGCACCACACCGCTCCAAAAAGGCCCCATCGCTGGGTCATTGCTGGAACCAAATACAATGCAGCTCTAAATAGGGGGTTATTTGTTATCGATAGATATCGGATACACAAGAAGCAAAGAGACCTCCATACCTGGGACAGATTCCCTAACGAATTCAGGATCAAAATGCTTCAAATCCAGTTGGTCTTTCTGTAAACGAAAATATGACAAAGAATGAGATATCCACAAAATGGTAGTGAGTACTTGCCAAAGTGAGTACTTGCAACTCATATTTGAAGCACGAATAGATGGCCTACCTGAGTACAAAACTTGCCAAAAGTAAGACTTAAATGATGGGTCAATTTTATCTAATAGACCTTTTAGCTATTCTACAAAAGAGTCTGGATCGAGCAATATTCTTATACATTTTCATACGAAAGGTTGGCGTGAGAGCTTCTATCACTGTTGTGCACATTCGAAAATTCTACAAAATGTATCAAAATATCGTTCGATTCAGATTCTTTTTTAGAATAGCTAAAAGGTCTATTACAGAAGAACACGAACATCCCTGATTTCCTTCTCAACTAGAAACTCTTTTAAAGCTATTCATCATCTAGATGTGTCTGTTCCATGTGTCTGTTCCAAGTTTTACAAGGTTCACTTCTCGTGTTGTCTTTAAAATCGAAAAATCAGGAGGAAGACCACAAATATGCTTTCCGTCAAATTGAAACTGATATATGAATTAGTTTAAATACAAGTACGAGTGTGACTGCAGGGCAAAATATTAAACTAAAATCATTGCGATAGTTGTATTTTGACTTTCTGGAATATCTCCATTTAAATTTGCTTTTGATAATAATGCATCTGTTGTTGAAAGCAATTTTGAAGCCTCACTTTTACAATGTGACCAATCACAAAAATCTTACACTTCCGTTTACAGCCCAATGAATATACAGCTAACGTAATATGGTAAGGAAGAGAAAGAGTTTATGGGTGAAACTTCCGTTTACAGGCCAATGGATCTACAGCTAACGTAATATGGTAAGAAAGAGAAAGAGGTTATGGGTGAACAGTAAACTTACCACATTTGGGTTATAAGGAGGTTCTATCTTCTTGTCGTCCAAATCTTGCCAATTTATGGTGCGGAAGAAGGGATGGACTTTAATATCCTCCTACATTATAACAAAAGAGACAAAATTAAGTCATGCGTTAAAAATATCGTCCTATCTTTTTCTGCTAGTAATTATACACAAAACAATATGTGGTATTGGCAGGAGTGGCGCTAGTCTGGCGAATCTCGTGGGTCCAGCAGTCTCACTAGTGCCCACAAAACATGCTGAAGTGCCCACAACAAAACACCGACAACAAAGCATTGCCTCCTTCCAAAAAGATTTTGAATGTAAATTTGGCATTCTAGGCGATGGTAGTTGCCTGGAAAAAATGTGAACGCTTCTTTTCCTGTGCTGCCGACTGAGAGGGCAACTAAAGAAACTAGGGGAGCAATAGCCCCCCTTGACACCCCGCCCCGCCACTCCTGGTCATTGGCTGTTGAGTCAGAGCCCGATAAAGTGTGGGAGCAGGGGAACGCCGTTCCCAGGAAATTTTGGCAGGAAATTTAGGCCACAGGAAATTTTCAAAAAGTGGATAAGAAGTTTTCATGAAGCTGTCAGATATATCTGCAAGAGTAACATTTCGCAGACCAGACCATCACAGCACCAATTCATTTTAAGAAAATCAGTAAACGAAAGGACACAATTGCTGGAACTTTTGAAAATTAGGCAATCAAAAAATACAAGTTTTGAATGTTTCTCCCATTGCAAGCCGGCAATCCATCGGAATATAGTGTCTGATGAAAATTTTTTCAGAGGAAGTTTTGATCAAGTCTTTTACGTTCCCATGAAGAAAAAAATTTTATCGGCCTCGACTCGAGATGCCAAATCAATATATTTTGAACTGGGGAAAGATCAATTCCAGCGAGGAAAGACAATGAAGTTTGCTAGCTTTCTAGATACTTCAACTAAAGAAAGACATAAGAAAGAAAAACGACAGAAGAAGTTTTGGGGAAAAATAGATTGTTATTTACCCCTTACTTTGAGTTTAGGTGAGCAAAGTTTCTGAAGTGGTAGAAGAAGATAGGTCATGACTGAAGGAATCAAACAAAGTGTATATTTTCTTACAAAGTCTCTTTCGGAAGATCCAAGCCTCTTCGTGTGGTCCTTTTGTAGTAGCTACAAGAAAGTATTGAGATAATTTAGCAACAAAAATGTTCAATTCAACAATTTATCAACTCAAACCCCATTGCCAAATTAAAACAAGCAAACTCTTGTTTGCTAGAGCTTCATATTCCAAATTATTACTCATCAACACTGCGATCAAATAAAAGTTTACTGAAAACTGATCCAGCAAAACTTGTGAAGATCAAGAAAACAATTGAAATATTTTTCATCATAGGAGAAGAGAAAACACCAATATATATCTCTACATTACCATGTCCGTGTTACTGTCTCAAGAGTTTTAGCTTGAAGAAAATGTAACTGCTCCGGATGGAAATCAGGTTATTACTATTATTATTATTAGCACTAAAAAACCATTGTAAATGCATACCCCTTGCAGTAGATCCCCCTTCAACTATGAGATTTGTATGTAAAATATGGTCATACATTTCAGCAGTATCTCGGCTATAAAATGGTGGCAATCCTAGCCTATTATCTATCATACCTATAAAACAGTAAATGCATACCCCTTGTAGTAGATCCCTTCCACTATGAGATATATTTGTCCTTAATCTCAATGGCTTAACCGCTTATGTAAAATATGGTCATACATTTCGGCAGTATCTCGGCTATAAAATGGCGGCAATCCTAGTCTGTTATCTATCATACCTATAAAACAGTAAATGCATACCCCTTGTAGTAGATCCCTTCCACTATGAGATATATTTGTCCTTAATCTCAATGGCTTATGTAAAATATGGTCATACATTTCGGCAGTATCTCGGCTATAAAATGGCGGCAATCCATACATCATCTCATACGTCACAGCGCCTAAACACCACCAATCTACGGATTTGTCATATTCTTGTTTGCGTAAAACTTCTGGAGCTAAGTACTGCAAAATAGAAAGGTTGCTTTCATTTACTTGAAGTATTTAATCAACCACAAATCAAAAAATGATATTGGATAACAGAGGAAATATTTTGACACAAATACTGACAAAAGCAAATACACTACTTCAGATAACGAAAATTTTTTTATTGGAGTCCGAATTTACGTGTTGCTTCAAAATTCATTTCCATTAGGTACAGGAAACTGAAGCAAAGATGTGAAGGAAGCGGTGATCAAGATGGCAGTGAACAAGACGCAACACCCACTAGGAATTATTCGCATTTTCTACCATCCAACTGAGCTACATACCAAGTGTCTTTTAGGCAGGTAAGGCAATGCTCGACATTTTTATGCACTGCCCGTAGCTTTGGCTACGGGCTAAGCCCATTACGAACGAAGCAAAAAAGCCAGGAAAATACGTTAAAATTAAAATTCGCTAGCAATTCTGAAATGTTTGGCAAAAATGCTTGCTAGCGTGGCAAGGGCTTAAAGTAAATGAACGGAGTTAAAAGCAGCTTAGCAAGGGGGACTGGGTCAATCTAAATATAACCTATTGTATTTGATGCTTTCGATCGATGAAAACAATAGGAACATAAGTGGCGCGTGTCGTTCTTTTGTGCTATGTTTAGACTAGGTCGCTATATCTCCGTTCATTTACTTTAAGCAATCTGGTGTTCTGGACCATATGAAGCAAAAAAGAATTGAAATCTTACCTCGGGAGTTCCACAAAACGTAGAAGTTGTCCCCAGAGATTCAATGCCTTCTTTACACAGTCCAAAATCAGTGAGGATGATATGACCCTAAAATAATAATGATAAATAGATAAATAAAAACTACGTTTGAAATATAAATTTAATTGAAAATACAAAAACACAGGAAAGAGTTAAATCAAAACAAAGGGTGTCCCAAAAAAATTGTTCGACGTTTGCTGAACTTTGTAGACGTGAATTAAACATCTTTTATAACATACTGCAGGTCATTTGAGGGGGGGGGGGGGGGGAGG
>REGM01000026.1:969735-982800 GCA_004194415.1 Aurelia aurita | reverse complement strand
GGGGGCGGTTTGAGAAATGGTTGATCAGGTGTCCGTCCGAGCGGAATCTTGACCAGATTATCTGGTCCGGTGAGACCTAGCTACTCAAGGATATCAACGAGCAAGTTGTTATTTAGGCCTTAAAGGGTCTTGGGTAACCGGCATGCATTGCAGCCCTATTTTGTACAGGTGGCCTAATTTCATGCTGGATGAAAATAATTTTGTGATGTCAATCAAGTCAGCAGCACGTCGTTCAGCTCCAGATGCGGCCATAGTTCTCTTTACGTGTGTTAAACATTGGACTTGAATTGAACGAAATCCATGAATTCCACGAAAAACAAACAAACGATCGCAATGCATGCCTGTTGCCCAGGGGCCTTTAATTAATGATGGACAACTGATCGACCATTTTGCAAACAGCCTCTAGGCCATAATTTGTTTATCTGTATATCATTTTTCGTTTAGAAAGGCTAGCAAACAAACGCTGTCGATGCTGGGTGTTTGAACTCGATGTTGCTAAGTAATACTGCTGTTAGGAGGGCTGACTACGAGGCCGACTACGGGCGAATTTGAAAATGGTTTTCCTTTAATCTGTTTAGGATTTGAACTTGCGAAATATATAATTAGTAAAATTACCAATTCATATATTTCAAGTGGATATGACAATTTTCATCTCTCAGCCCACATTTATTTCACACAAAAGAGATGTCAAAATTGTCAGTAGCCCTCGAGTGAGGCTTTAAGTCTTTATCACTCGTTGCGCTGGTTGCTAGGGTTTACAAAAAATAAAGTGGGCTACCAAGCAAAAATGAAATGAAAGTCTTTGAAAATCAAACTACTTACAACCAAGAAAGGATGCTTGACATTCTTCAATAAGACATTTCTCTCAGCCATGATGTGTCTGGCCTAAAAACAACGAGATGCTACATGGTAACAACTTGCTTTATTAGAAAACAGCTCAACTTATCATCTAATAGACAATAACGCTAAAGATCGCGGCGAGGAAACTTTTTACCAAGATGCATCGCGTTCTAACTACGAAATTTTAACGATTCTATAGGGATTCGATTAAAGAACGCAATGCATCTGGATAAAAAGTTCCTCACCGCCATCTTTAAAGTTATCGTCTATTGAGTTAAACAGAATTGATGCTGTTGTTGTTGCTGTAGTGAGTGACGTAACAGTAGCGTCAGTAGTTATAGCCATCTGCATATCATTTACGGCCACACAAAAATGGCTATCGTTGTGAGTCAATATCTCCATTCTGCCATAATCCATCTATTACAAAATGTAAAAATAAAACATCGACATTTTAGGTTAATGGAGCAGTCTGATTGGAAATATTTCGTTATTCCTTCTGCACTAACGTAAATACAAACTGTAAAACTGTAACTAAAATAAATTTCGAAACTAGACAGTATTTTAGAAAGGTTTAATAGCAGCATTTAACTTGAGTTGGTTTGATTTAGGCCAGTGGTGAAATAAGAGAGAAATATTGCTCCAAAATGAATTGTAATAAGCGGTAAATTGTGGGCAAATTCATTTTCACTGAAAGGGTCAAAGTTTCTTGCTGTTCTGTGTCAAACAAGAGAAGTAATTTGTGATGAAAATCAATCTACCTCGTTTCTTTTTCTGATTGCAGCCTTCCTCAAAACTTTAATAGCGTAGTGCTTCCCATCTTGTTTGTGCTTGGCCAGCAAAACCTGTCGAAAAGAAAAAAGGTTCTTCAAACTAAAACAATCTTTGGTTTTTCAACACGGACAATAATGCCTTAGCACGCCACGCTGCGTAGGAGCTGACAGAGGCGCGAAAGGCAGTTTGAATCTCAATTGGCAATGGCGGCGTTAGGCCAAGTTGACAGCAAGCAAGAATAAAGGAACACGGTCTTATCAAGGTTGCTTAGTTTGGCGACCATGAAGCAAGGTAACACAATGGGTACGAATATATTTCAGGCTACAATATAGTACACTCAGGCCATCTTACCGGCGCATTATTCCCCATGAATTTACACACATCAATGAAACGGTGGGCTAAATTTTAGTCCGAAAAATTTCACTTGAAAGATAACAGTCAGTTCATGGGCCTAAGAAGTAGTGTAAATACTATCCATAACTTTGTCTGCACAGCAGAAGGGAACTTCAAAATGGCGGCGGCCACAGCGTGTTTTACGAAGAAGAAACAAGACGAGGGGCAAGAAGTTGTATATTATATTTACAAATATTAGGATTCGCGGCTATGCAGACAAAAGCATGGGTAGCATTTTAATCTAACTACACGACTCGTGGCCCATGGTCAGCTGTGTTATCTTTGAAATGAATCAAAATGACTCAAGGCTTAACCTTTTGGAAATAGGCCATCTCATATCATTCAGCCATAAGAAGCCTCAAGGGGTAAATAAATAGCTTGCAGAAAGTTTATACCACCCATCCAGCTCCATAAAAAATTTTCTTTCATTCTACGTAAACGACCAAATTAAGTGCAGAGACTGTTTCCAAAAATATAATTTAATTTCTTATTTGATATAACGTAATAAATGTTAAAAATAAGAGATTTTTACGCACCTTGCCAAAGCTTCCCTTTCCAATTACTTTCAAGAATTCAAAGTCGCTAGGTTTAGCTCTGTTAAAAAGAAGAAACAAAGTAACTAACTCAAATAAATAGTATCTCAATCATAAACTGCTAACGGGCCAGTAGAAAGAAGCTCCATCTTGGAAAATTGTAGAAATTAATCTAATACATTGATTTCCAAGATATTTGCCTCAACTATCGATCAAACTATCAATATAGTACTCGCCAAAGTGCTCTTATTCAACTTCCAAAAACAAAAAAGGAGCTGGGAGGATAAGGCCATTCAGGTAAAAAGAACAAATTTTGGAATTCGCTCTCAAATGATATTCGTGGCATCGACTCAAGAGAGGGTACTTGCAAGAAGGTACTGTGTACAAATTATCGTCGGAATGGCAGGTTTCTCACAGCCTTCTCGGATTGAATTTCTGTTTTGCTTTTAAAAACAGCATGTTCGCACAATTATTTCATTGGTTTAGGTCTGACTAATAATTTCTACCTATCCTTTTCCTACTTATTATTGGGGCGGGGGGGGGGGGAGAATATAAGAGCGATTTTGAGCAACTTCTTTCCAAATTTCCTATAGAAACCTACAGACCTTTTCTGCATATTACACAAAACACAAAAACAAGAAGGCGTCGTGTTTTCAACGGTACTGTGACGCCATTCCATCTGGACGAATCATCGAATTCTGATGAAAGCTTGATTTAAAAATATTAGAGAAAACAGCAGGGCCGTAGGAAGCATCTTAAACTTGGAGGGGCACGACACTTCAAGGGCACTTTTTTCCTTAAGCTAGAGGGGCATTTCCTCAAACAAAAAGGGCAATTTCTCGTTTATTGCAAAATCTTGGGGGGGCACGTGCCCCTAATGCCCCCCGGTTCCTACGTCTCTGGAAAACAGATCTCTTTATTCTTGAATCATCTCGTTTGACATTGCAACTAAATTTCAAGCTGAAAATAAAAGCTGGAGCTTGTCCAAATCCAAATAAGTTTAATTTACTGGGTGACCTAGAGAAGTCCTCTGCTTCAGAAATCAAAACATCAAAACAAGTTGATCTGTAACTATCCATATGGGTTCAGAAATCAGTTGGGTTTCTCATAATTACCTGCTTTTAATCAAATTTATAAATATTTGCCACCTGTTCCCAAAGACTGTACAGGGAGAATAAAAACAAGGCTACTGGTCGAAAAAATCGAATTTAATCTTCCCAATGAACTTAATAAAAGTATACTTCTGTTAACTCTACAATTCATCCATAAATCTGGTCGATTTGATTAGAAAATTTTCAAACTCCCTTATAAGCCACACAACCACCATGTCCCCTTTTAGTAAATGTTCTTTTTGTTTATAATAGTCATGTGTTTTATTCTAGTCGTGTAGTTTAGTAGTTTTTATCTCTATGTAATGGCCGCAGGGTAGACACAGCCTATTGCTCCCCGGGGTATCGTTCTAGTAGTATTATAGAGTAATTTTGTAAGTAGTGTAGATTGTAATATGTATTGTAATATTTTATTGGAATAGAAAAAAAAACATCAAATTTCTCAGAAATGAAAGGTCTGATAAATGAAAAATAAGTCGCTAGGGAATTCGCAAGAAAGAAAAGGATAAGCATTAATCAAAATGCGGTAGGGCTTCTTTCAACCACTAAAACACAAATTAGCTGTGAAGGCTACTTCTCAAAGGTATCAAAAACACTGTTTTCTTTTCCGACCTACTCAACGAATCTTATTGCATTAAGATTTGAAGCAATTTTGCTTCAATGATTTTTAAAATAAAAGAAAAGTCTTCTAAAGACACGGGTTAAGGTCTGAACAAAATTCACTAAATAAAGATTGGTGGTCTTGTCAGGAAATTTATGGAGAAAATTTAAGCAACTGCACGATTTCACGAGTGCACAAATGAACCCATGATGTCCAAATTTCCGGTCCAGCGCCTTAACCATTAGTCTACGCTGGCTGATTGTATTCACCGTGAATCTTTTAGTAAAACCCTTGCTTTTGGTGTATGCCTTTTTCGAGCATTGGTTGTATACGGGACGTCATCAGCTTGCAAAGATAGGCGAAATACTCAGTGAAATGTTTAGTCGTTTGACAAAAATGATGAGTGATGTTGAGTGATGTTGTGTAACGTTTATTGACGTTTGAACCTGGTCGAAAATGCTCAGTAGAAAGGATTAGATTTTCTCTATTCTGAATTGTCGTGGAGCAAAGATTGGCTTGGATCGTTGCCGGTCCACCCAAAAAAACTTCTATTCTTTGTCACTTAACGCTGATAATGTCAGTTTACTGAGTTACGCTGTCTGAAGCGGTCAAAACATTGAAACTTAAAGTTGGAAATGGACACCGTCAAATGGGGTGACATTGATCAGGAGGGTGGCTTTGATCACTCAGTCCTTTCTGAAATTAATCTTTTCAACATCAAACCAGCTGCTACTTGTGAGGTAGTTGACCAAAAGAGGTCCAAACTTGTATGAGAAAGGTTCATTTGATTCAATGTTTGCGCACCACTAACGAAAAGTACACTTCGGATGACAAATTCAAATTTTTACCCCTTTCTAAAAATGGCGTGCTAAATAAACGTGAAATTTATTCAGACATCGTTGTACTTATATATTTATTAAATGGACATACTTGGGATTGTGTGACTCTCCCAGATCAACTTTCTCCATGTCTTTGGTCTGTGTAAAAAGAAGAAAAAATTTTTAGTAACGAAACTTGTACAGTAAAAATCCACGAGTTAGAACGTTTAATTTTCCAATTCAGCCTGACTTAGGTTCTTATATAATTCATGTAAGATTGAAAGCAGGGTGTTAGGTTCTTGTTAGGTGGATCTTAAACTTAAGGAGCAAATATGATAAAAAAAATCAGATTTTTTCACTTCAGTTGAATGAGCCCTATTTAGATTTTTGCTTTCCAAATCATTTAAACAAATGGTATATATTTTTCTCCAATATAGTCTACGTGTTCGCTACATACAGGAAATAAAGCCTCTTTCCATTAACGGAGGATGCTTTTCATTCTAACCAGATAATTACAAAGTTTCTTGTTTGCAGGACAAAATATTTCACTTTCACATTTCAGCCTGAAGGTTCTTAAAACAGACGGTTCTTATTCTCGGCTTTTTACTGCATTTCAAATTTCAAAATAAATATTTATAAATAAACATATTTAACAGTCATATACTTTATTTACAAGTCGTACCAAAAAACTTTTTGCCAATTAGGAAGCCCAGAGAACAAAAAAAAAACTCTCTTTTTTTAATTATTTAGTTTTCATCCCCGCTAGAGATCACTCTTAAATCTTTCGTTGATTTGCTGTAAAAATGGTTTGAAGGTAACTTTGCCGCCAAAGCTTATGAACAGTTTGGAGATCCTTATAATTTCCGTGCATGGCAATAAAACATAAAATTCAGTCACCGCCAATTGAATTTTCTACAAATGAACAAACGGCAACCTAATAGACTGCCTTTAACAGAAATTTAGTAGCACTGGAAGCAGAAAGCTTTTCACATTCATAAAATATATTTCATAACATCAAAAGTTTATAGATTTAAGCTCCAAAATTCAGGATAATACATAACAAATAATTTCACGATTAAAAGCAATGACTCTGATTCAAGAACAACCTAAAATCGACAGCTATGAACCTTTTTATCAAGTAGAAGACGAGATTCGAATCATCGATTCTTTCTGGCAAACGATGGCAAATCAAATTCGATCTCAATTGTTTAGAATTCGAATAACGAATATTTAATAGATTGCACCGCTCGTTCAAACATCAAATTTGGTCAAGTATAACGGCCTATTGAAGATAACAAAACAACAACAACAAATAAACACAAAAATAACAATTACTTTACCATATCACCAAAAATTTTAAAGCAGAAACACTCCATCACCACCACCATAAACACAACACTATAACTGTCAAAGTTGACTGAACAAGAAACAAAAACATTGCAAACATTTAAACCATGACATTTCGATAAAATATGAACGTTGTTGTGTTGACACAGAGATGAGCCTTCCTAAACCCACATCTCTCGAGGATTACTTAACCGAATTAATCATTTTCAAAAATGCTGCTTAGGCAGAAGTTGAAAAGCTGGTTTAGGCATTGTGAAGTCCTGAGGGATTGCTCTTTCTGAAAAGAGATTAAAACTGAGAAAAGAAAGGACCCCTATACTGGCTTGTTTGGCGTGCACGTCAAAACAAAGTGCTTTAGTAAAATATTTCAAATATAATCAACATGCAAGTTGATAATCTTTGGTCCTACGAAGCAAAGTCAGGAAAACATTACGGTCACGTGGCCACTGACCTCACGGTTCTCATTCTGAAAATAAAAGAATAACTTATGCCACGCCCTAAACACACCCACTTCTTTTATCTTGAGGACTGAGCACTTTTCTGGACTCTGCTGCGAAGTTGTTACAGAATCAACACAGTAATGACGACAGATTGCAAACTAGGCATTTTTGCTGCAGACTATAATAAAGTTTCGTATGTGTTTTGGTAACTAATCTTTGATAACAAGACCCAGGCAAGTTTTGCTCAAGCATAACCTACATTTGTCCTTTGTCAACCTAGGCGTTTTGCTCATGGACTACCCATAAGTATCAACCTAGGTTTTCCTCAAGACAATCCTTAGGCAGACCTAGGTAATCGTAGGTTTCAAATTGGAACAATCCTAGGGCATCCTTCTTCAGCTCAAGGTTTTTCCAAGGAAAATCAACGATATTCTAGGATCCTTGATTCCAAATATTTACTACTGTGAAAACATTTAAAAATCATATATTTGATAGGATCAAGGCAAGGATGACGCAAGATAGCAATCTATGCATATTTGCCAAGATAAGAGTTTCCGATTGCTGCATCCAAATCTTTCAAAACTCGTTGCAGGTCCCCTTTTGGTACTTTGGATAAAACGTTGGAAGCATTTTCAGATGAAAGTGTCATCAAGTCAAGGCTCTCTATTTTTGAAAGTGCTCTGGCACAGTCGTGTAATCCTGTGACTTTATAGCCAGAATATTTCAGAGGGGATGGTTTGAGACACCGCCACATCACCCCAGCATCACGACAAGGGGTCACATACTCGATCAGCGCTTGGTCACTTCTGCGATCCCAGCATTTGAGTTCCCAGCAGACCTCTGGTTGCTGCGGAGCGCATGCGTAGCAACTTTATATGCTGTAAATCGAATCTGAAAGATCGAAGAATGGATGGTTTGATCAACCATGGTCATATTGGATCAACCGATCTTAGCAGTGTGGTCACATGACCAATGACGCAAATTCGCAAAGAGGCTATTGCTTACAAAAACAATTAGTCTAGTCAACAATCAAAACTAGCCACTGAGGTTATCTGTAAAGCATGGAGTGTGGAATGATGGAATGGAATGATGGAATTTAATAATAATAATGATAGGATAGGATAGAATGGCAGAGATGGAATAGCCAAACTACTGGTCGGTTTTGAAAACAATTACACCAGTGTGTTCCTCACGATCTCCTTGGTTTATTTTGCATATATATTAAATCTGAGCAACGCTTCCTTGACAATCTTA
The DNA here is from genome assembly GCA_004194415.1 of Aurelia aurita. Classification (NCBI taxonomy): domain Eukaryota; kingdom Metazoa; phylum Cnidaria; class Scyphozoa; order Semaeostomeae; family Ulmaridae; genus Aurelia; species Aurelia aurita. The sequence goes on along the minus strand of REGM01000026.1, from coordinate 974,694 downwards.
ACAGCTAGTTTAGTTCCTTGTAGGACCATGCAATGCATTCGAAAGATACTAGCAAACACATGTCAAACTAAATGTCCTTGTTTCTAAAAGGTGTCCTAAAAAGTTCCCATTTAAAAAATCACCAAAATTCTATCATTAAAAAGCCTATCAATAANATGACGACAGATTGCAAACTAGGCATTTTTGCTGCAGACTATAATAAAGTTTCGTATGTGTTTTGGTAACTAATCTTTGATAACAAGACCCAGGCAAGTTTTGCTCAAGCATAACCTAAATTTGTCCTTTGTCAACCTAGGCGTTTTGCTCATGGACTACCCATAAGTATCAACCTAGGTTTTCCTCAAGACAATCCTTAGGCAGACCTAGGTAATCGTAGGTTTCAAATTGGAACAATCCTAGGGCATCCTTCTTCAGCTCAAGGTTTTTCCAAGGAAAATCAACGATATTCTAGGATCCTTGATTCCAAATATTTACTACTGTGAAAACATTTAAAAATCATATAAAAATCATATATTTGATAGGATCAAGGCAAGGATGACGCAAGATAGCAATCTATGCATATTTGCCAAGATAAGAGTTTCCGATTGCTGCATCCAAATCTTTCAAAACTCGTTGCAGGTCCCCTTTTGGTACTTTGGATAAAACGTTGGAAGCATTTTCAGATGAAAGTGTCATCAAGTCAAGGCTCTCTATTTTTGAAAGTGCTCTGGCACAGTCGTGTAATCCTGTGACTTTATAGCCAGAATATTTCAGAGGGGATGGTTTGAGACACCGCCACATCACCCCAGCATCACGACAAGGGGTCACATACTCGATCAGCGCTTGGTCACTTCTGCGATCCCAGCATTTGAGTTCCCAGCAGACCTCTGGTTGCTGCGGAGCGCATGCGTAGCAACTTTATATGCTGTAAATCGAATCTGAAAGATCGAAGAATGGATGGTTTGATCAACCATGGTCATATTGGATCAACCGATCTTAGCAGTGTGGTCACATGACCAATGACGCAAATTCGCAAAGAGGCTATTGCTTACAAAAACAATTAGTCTAGTCAACAATCAAAACTAGCCACTGAGGTTATCTGTAAAGCATGGAGTGTGGAATGATGGAATGGAATGATGGAATTTAATAATAATAATGATAGGATAGGATAGAATGGCAGAGATGGAATAGCCAAACTACTGGTCGGTTTTGAAAACAATTACACCAGTGTGTTCCTCACGATCTCCTTGGTTTATTTTGCATATATATTAAATCTGAGCAACGCTTCCTTGACAATCTTAACAGCTAGTTTAGTTCCTTGTAGGACCATGCAATGCATTCGAAAGATACTAGCAAACACATGTCAAACTAAATGTCCTTGTTTCTAAAAGGTGTCCTAAAAAGTTCCCATTTAAAAAATCACCAAAATTCTATCATTAAAAAGCCTATCAATAAATTAGTTTCGTCTGTTTTGTCAATGATCCAATTATCTGTAAAGATGATAACTTTTTGGTCTCATCATCTAAAGGGTATAAAACGACATGGAACACCGTATTTTGAGCCATACTTTTTAAGGGACATGCCAAACCTTGCGTCAGAGCCAAAGTTATTGTGTGTTTCTTTCTGACATTTATGACCAACTTAGAAGCTTAATAAACACAACAAAATTAATCCGGTAATAATCTGTGTTTCTTGTTAGTATGTTTCAAAACCAGGCAGCTCTAAAACGAGCCAAATTTACTAATTTTTAAGCCAATTAAAACGACAATCTACATCTAAGAAAATAATTTGTCCTTGACGTACTTGCCAAAAAGAAGAAACTTGAAGATTGACCTTGCAATAAAATGTTGGTGTTTTCCGAACAGGGGAACATTTTTGGGACACCAGGCATCATAAAATAAAGCAAAGGAAATATATAAATAGATTCTTACAACTTCGTCAACTTTTTCGTCTGTGTCTTCGATATCGTCATCTTGGACTGGCGCATTCTTTGGATTGTCAAGTGACAAAAATTCTCTAACATCAGGACTGTAAATCAAGAAAATCAATGTTGATAGGACAACAAACAAACAAACAAACAAACAAACAAACAAACAAACAAACAAACAAACAAACAAACAAACAGTAAACTAGAGAAACAATATAAACAATATTGTATCTAGTGACCCTTTTCAAGAAAAAAGTTAGTTCTTTACCACAAAATGTGTTTTATGGGTAAAGTGATAATTTACCATAAAGAATGGCGTATTTTGAAATAACTTTGAACTTCAACGATAAGCATGAACAAAAGTAAATTAAAGGGGCTCCGTCAAGAAATTTCTGTCAAAAAGGTGATTTTGCATTTTTGATAGCCCATATCACACAGATTTGTTAATTTATTTTTCAAAATGAAAATGTTATTTAAAGATAATTCTTATATTTTAAAGAAGAACAAGCAAAACATGGTGTAAGATTGCTCAGATACTGTATACAACTTATAATGGTCATTTTGGCATGGCTTCACCCCATCCACAAACTAAAAGCAAAAACAATGGACATGTGTCCAAACTTATAGATTACAGGTTTGTTTACAGTTTCATGACCGCGCCCCTTGAAGGGGATTGGCTGTCTTTTTACTATTCACATATTTTTTACAAGAAACTCTTTATAAGAAAGTCAACTCTAGATCGCAAAAGGTTAAGAAACTCCAGTCCTGGGGGAATATAACTTAAGAAACTATTTTTTAGTAAAGGAAATCCTTAGCATATTTTTACTTTATTTTCACTTGTTTCCTGTATCATATTACTTGAAGGTACTAGAGTAATGTCTAAACGTTGGAAAGGCTTCAACAAATTTTATTTTGAATTGCTCACAAGGGCACCGAACGTAAACATGAAGATTGTTATGGAGCTTGTAAGAAACTCGTACAAAACTCTGAGTACTCAAATCTGATAATGGTAACGGCTCATGGGCAACCGGCATACATTGCAGCCCTATTTTCAGGTGGCCTATTTTCAGGTGGCCTATTTTCATACTGCATGGAAACAATCGCAATGCATGCTGGTTGCGCAAGAGCCTTTAAGAACTTTTCCGCACTGGCCCAAATTCTTAGTTTCTCATAAAAAATGTGTGTAATGAAATCAGTTCTTTGGCTTGAGCTGGCTGCATCTACAGTCAAAGTATTTCCTTGTAGATAATTTCGTTTATTTGTACAAAGGAATTTTTTTAGGACAATTAAATTTGAATTTAAAGCATCAAAGTTCTTAATACTAAGTTTGTTAAGTCGATTAAGGTATATGTACAAGTTCCTATCATCTTAGCTCAAAAACAAATATGACTTGGAAACCAACTTTCCAAAGAATGATGCAGATGTGACTGAGGGCTTGAATACAGCAATCAACAAACAAAAACAGCTGCCATTATGGAAATTTTTCAAAAATCATGATATGAAATTTTTGATTCCAGACTTGGACTTCACACAAAATAAAGTCTAGCTGTAAAGTTACATGTTCTTAGGTATTATGGTATTATGGTGTAAGCTCTGGATCATATATGAGGGATTTGACCACAAAAAAGGTTTGGGGGTGAAAATTTACCCAATGAACTATTTTGGCAGCAAGGGCACCACCAGGGGGTGGANAGTAAATTAAAGGGGCTCCGTCAAGAAATTTCTGTCAACAAGGTGATTTTGCATTTTTGATAGCCCATATCACACAGATTTGTTAATTTATTTTTCAAAATGAAAATGTTATTTGAAGATAATTCTTATATTTTAAAGAAGAACAAGCAAAACATGGTGTAAGATTGCTCAGATACTGTATACAACTTATAATGGTCATTTTGGCATGGCTTCACCCCATCCACAAACTAAAAGCAAAAACAATGGACATGTGTCCAAACTTATAGATTACAGGTTTGTTTACAGTTTCATGACCGCGCCCCTTGAAGGGGATTGGCTGTCTTTTTGCTATTCACATATTTTTTACAAGAAAATCTTTATAAGAAAGTCAACTCTAGATCGCAAAAGGTTAAGAAACTCCAGTACTGGGGGAATATAACTTAAGAAACTATTTTTTAGTAAAGGAAATCCTTAGCATATTTGTACTTTATTTTCACTTGTTTCCTGTATCATATTACTTGGAAGGTACTAGAGTAATGTCTAAACGTTGGAAAGGCTTCAACAAATTTCATTTTGAATTGCCCACGGGCACCGGACGTAAACATGAAGATTGTTATGGAGCTTGTAAGAAACTCGTACAAAACTCTGAGTACTCAAATCTGATAATGTTAACTGCTCATGGGCAACCGGCATACATTGCAGCCCTATTTTCAGGTGGCCTATTTTCATACTGCATGGAAACAATCGCAATGCATGCTGGTTGCGCAAGAGCCTTTAAGAACTTTTCAGCACTGGCCCAAATTCTTAGTTTCTTATAAAAAATGTGTGTAATGAAATCAGTTCTTTGGCTTGAGCTGGCTGCATCTACAGTCAAAGTATTTCCTTGTAGATGATTTCGTTTATTTGTACAAAGGCATTTTTTTAGGACAATAAAATTTGAATTTAAAGCATTAAAGTTCTTAATACTAAGTTTGTTAAGTTGATTAAGGTATATGTACAAGTTCCTATCATCTTAGCTCAAAAACAAATATGACTTGGAAACCAAATTTCCAAAGAATGATGCAGATGTGACTGAGGGCTTGAATACAGCAATCAACAAACAAAAACAGCTGCCATTATGGAAATTTTTCAAAAATCATGATATGAAATTTTTGATTCCAGACTTGGACTTCACACAAAATAAAGTCTAGCTGTAAAGTTACATGTTCTTAGGTATTATGGTATTATGGTGTAAGCTCTGGATCATATATGAGGGATTTGACCACAAAAAAGGTTTGGGGGTGAAAATTTACCCAATGAACTATTTTGGCAGCAAGGGCACCACCAGGGGGTGGACTGGAGTGGACATTTCCACCCCACTTTTCTCAGGGTAGTTACAAAAA
>REGM01000026.1:925249-961691 GCA_004194415.1 Aurelia aurita | reverse complement strand
CCCCCCCCCCCCCCCCCCCCCCCCCGATGCCTTCTCTGCCGGTTGGTTTGGAGGGTTTGAAGCAGAAGGTTCAGAAGGCCAACAACAACAACAACCAAACATACCGTTTTGAGAATTTCGGAGTCAACACAAATTCTGAGTCTACCAAGTCAACAGTTTTCAGAATTGGTACCAATCAAAAACACCGTCAGACTCAAGTTTTTTGGTCTTTTTACTTAAAAATGCACTTGTTTTAGAGAATTTTCTTTGCAAAACCGACTCTTATGAGGGGCGCATTATGTCATTGAATATTAATGGGTACCCCCTCCCTCTCCCTAGGGCTTGAATTCAAAGTCAGCAAAGTAGTAAGGACGTCAAAGTGGTCACTAAAACCGAACAAAGCAGCCAAAACCAAACTTTGTGGAAACCAGAATTGCCACACAGTAGGAAGGGTCAAAGAAGTGGTTGCACACTTGTTTTTGCTAACGTTTATGAGGACCACACCTTGGTATATTTGTAACGTTTGGTGCGGAGGCAACCGAGGAGCAAATCGCTTCAAAAATCTCGTACACTTTCGTAAACAGTCCTAAAAAATCGTCAAAAATCTCGAAAAATCTTGAAAATCTTCTCAAAGTCTTAGAAATCCCAAAGAAAATCCTAAAAATCTTTGAAAATCTAAAAAAAACAGAAATCTCCCCTAACAATACAAATTTTCAACAAAAATCTTTCGACAATTCTTTGAAAATCTTAAAAATCGATTAAATCGTCCGAAATCGTGGAACATCTTGAAAAATCTTGCAAATTCTCAAAAGTCTTAGAAATCTCAAAAATCTTTGAAAAATCTGATAGTTTTTTAAATCCCAAAATCTCGTACGCAACCTCGTCCCCAGGGCCTTTTGTCTCGTACGCTATTTTTGGAGTGATTTGCCCCTCGGAGGCGACTCGCTAACGCTACGTTTTTGCCTCCACCCCAACAGTTGATCAACTTGACTTTTTGTTCAGTGTACTTTCACCTTTTATTGTTATAAACAAAAAAGCGGGATTGTTTGTGCTGGGACTGGGATTCGATGACTGAAACTTGGAATACCAACGGCAAAACAATAGGCTAGGAATGGGATTTGATCAGCGAATGCATAATATGCGAAAAGCGACTGGGATATTCCACAACATGACTCAGGGGTGGCGCCAGAAATCTTCTGACAGAGGGGCTGGAACTTCCGACAGGGGGGATAAATGACTAAAAAATGCAGTTTTCGTACGTCATTTTGCCAAATTCGCTTCCAAAATAACAAAAAATTTCATCCGACTAGATGGACCAGATGCTTCCGACGGAGGGGCTGTAGCTTGCGTGCAGCCTCAACACTTCTCGGCTTTGGCTGAGGAGTGTTGAGGCTGCACGCAGGCTACTCGAAAGCTGCTCCGTTACTACGACTAAAATAGATTTCTGAATAAAGCAATTTCTCGCTGCTTTTAAAATAGCCTGTTCTAGATTTAGCACGGCTTTGCCCGCCGCGTCAAGCCTTTCTGTTACCGCATTTAGAGTTTCGCATGAGCCCTGGATGCGGGAATGGGAGTACATTTGCAAGTTTCGCATGAGCTCTGGATGCGGGAATGGGAGCACATTTGCAACGATACAGTAAAAGTTTTCGTAAAAATTCGAAAGATGCTGTGTTGATCAGCCAAAAATAGATGATGGATTGTGCAATAATGTCTCCATGCTTTTAAAAGGCCTATTTTAAATTGAGCAAAGCTTCGCCGTCGTGAATCAATCAGTACAGTATCAGAATGCTTTATTAAAATGCTCAACGATACAGTAAAAGATCTTCGCGAAAGTTCGAAAGATGCTCTGTTATTCAGCCAAAAATAGATGATGAATTGTGCAATGTCTCCGTGCTTTTAAAAGACCTAGCAGCTGGCTTCGTTCATAGAGCTATTAAAAGTCCCGCTCTCGCCTACATACTGAATATCCACAATTTCCACGGTGAACATGGTCAATTTTCTGAAAGGAATCCATTGGGATTGCGAAAGCAGCATCAAGAGAGAGGATAAATCTAGCTAAAGTAACTGTAATGAATTTGATCTGAATGAATGTTTATTGAAAATCCCTCGCTTCATTCTTTATAAGCTATGTGTGGGCAGTGACTATACTTGCTGCTGTAAGATTGTGAAATCAACTTTTGAAACTCTCTTTTCTGTACCGCGCATTGCAGATTGACAGGGGCATAGCGAAAGGGGGGGAGGTGCCATACCCCTAAGTTTTATTTTTTCGGCAAATTTGTCGGAAAATTTGGCCAATTTATATGAATTTCAACAATCAATCCGAAGAAACGCCCATTTTGTCGGCAAATTCGGGGTATTTTGTTGGCAAATTCGGGGTTTTTGTCGGCAAATTCGGGGTCTGCACCCCCTAATGACTTTCTTTAGCTTCGCCCCTGCAGATTGAAAANGCAAAGCTTCGCCGTCGTGAATCAATCAGTACAGTATCAGAATGCTTTATTAAAATGCTCAACGATACAGTAAAAGATCTTCGCGAAAGTTCGAAAGATGCTCTGTTATTCAGCCAAAAATAGATGATGAATTGTGCAATGTCTCCGTGCTTTTAAAAGACCTAGCAGCTGGCTTCGTTCATAGAGCTATTAAAAGTCCCGCTCTCGCCTACATACTGAATATCCACAATTTCCACGGTGAACATGGTCAATTTTCTGAAAGGAATCCATTGGGATTGCGAAAGCAGCATCAAGAGAGAGGATAAATCTAGCTAAAGTAACTGTAATGAATTTGATCTGAATGAATGTTTATTGAAAATCCCTCGCTTCATTCTTTATAAGCTATGTGTGGGCAGTGACTATACTTGCTGCTGTAAGATTGTGAAATCAACTTTTGAAACTCTCTTTTCTGTACCGCGCATTGCAGATTGACAGGGGCATAGCGAAAGGGGGGGAGGTGCCATACCCCTAAGTTTTATTTTTTCGGCAAATTTGTCGGAAAATTTGGCCAATTTATATGAATTTCAACAATCAATCCGAAGAAACGCCCATTTTGTCGGCAAATTCGGGGTATTTTGTTGGCAAATTCGGGGTTTTTGTCGGCAAATTCGGGGTCTGCACCCCCTAATGACTTTCTTTAGCTTCGCCCCTGCAGATTGAAAAAAGACACTTCACATCAAAAGTGAAAAGAAACTGTCTGAATTTTTTTAGTTCTACTGCATAAATTTAAACGAAATTTTAAACAATAACAAATAATGAAATCTAATAAAATGTTTCTTCAATAATATTTCAATTTGATCAAATACAATTTACAACCAAAACAACAAACAATTAAATAGCCTAAGCGAAATCAAACAGGTGCACTACCACCTACACGCGTGCGTTGAAGCTGACACGCGCGCATTGAAAAGCACACGCACACGGCTATCGTATACCTTCACAAATGCACTAGGCCTATCAGTTACACGCGTGTATGGGAGAAGACACTTGCGCATTAAAACGCAAACGGAGACGACTATCGTATACTTCAACAAGTACATTACTATTTTACACGCATGTAAGGGAACAAACACGTGCACACAAGAAGAACACAAACACGAACACTGTGGTTCAAGCCAGTGATCTAAGTACAGGCACCTTTTGAGGTTTAAAGAAAAAATGTGAGAACTTAAAATGACCAGAGTGGGGCTAGTATATTACAAAAGACCAGAGCAGAATATATTACAAACATTCGGTCAAGCGAGGTCACACACGAGGTCGAGGTCACACACGTCTTATGAATGATTAATTAGGAGCTGTTCGTAACAAGTCGTCCTTCCTTTTTCTTTCAAAACGACTTGGGCAAGTTCAATCCACTCGATAACCAAAGGTGCCTTTGAAGTACATAGTCCGTGGACGCGGATGAAGATTTTCATTATGGATTAACGCGGTTTGGTCCTATGGGATATTAGACTTACAACGTGATTCCTTGTATTCGTTCAATATTTTTGATCTGATTTTTTATTTTCTTTGAGCGATAACCATCCAATTCAATGAGCGATACTGAGACTTATGTAATGAGTATAATAGGATATTACAATTGGTGAAAATCATGATCAAACGTGCCGCCTGTCGGACCAAACATCATCCGGCGATCCAGCTGTGAGCTGTTGGAAACAAGTCCTCCTTCCTTTTCATTCAAGGCGACTTGGGAAAGTCGATCAAGTGAAAGGACTGGCCTATAACTGATACTTCTAACTATCAAAGGTAAGTGAAAGAAGTTAAGGCCTAAACATGATACTTGCAACCATCAAAGATACTGCCAACTATCAATAGGTGATACTTTCAACCATCCAAGATAATTACAACCATGTACGGAAAAAACAATCGCGACGGCGATTACGGGTATTACTTTCTCGGACAAAATGGCACGTCCCTGTCAGAACGACACGTCGAGATGTCCGCTTGTGAGCCAACAAAATTTGTCACTTAACGTAAAATTTCTACCAGATGTGCCAAAAAGATATTTGCCTCTTTGACAGCTTTCTCAAAAGAAAGTCCATTTTACTGGGCCCAGAAAAAACTGCTCTGAATGCTTGAATTTTTAACAATAGAGTAGAGCGAAGTAACCATAGTAACGAATTTCTAGGGGAAAATGAGGCAATTCAATTCAATTTCATGAAGATTTTCAACAGGCCTAAACTAGGAAACTAAAGTCTGTCTCAAATTAGACGTCAAGTGAAAATATCCGCGAATAAACACAATTGAAGTGTTTTAGAAAAGTAATTTTGCGTTATCGCAGTTCTCACTGTGGTGATTGCTTTGCGAAGATGAGGCAGAAGACGCCAAACCACTGCAAAACAACCAGGTAAACACCTAGAAAAGTTGTTGAATATTTGATCACGTCATGCACATAGCAACCCATTTGTTTTCACCGTATCTAAGCATGTGACGTCGTGTCACTCTACTCTATACTTACCTACATACCTACACTATGGGCGTTAAGAAACGAAGTAGTTGTTCCTACAGCAGTTTTTTCCTCCCTGTGTCCCTATCTCCGTGCCCGGTTTTCATTGTATCCCTGTGTGGCCGGTTTTCCTTGTATCCCTGTGTCCAGAAAATGTGAGTGACTGTAACAACAACAACTTTCACGGGCATAGGGACACAGGGAGGAACGGGCATAGGGGCACAGGAAGGAAAAAACTGTTGAAGGAATAACTACCGCGTTTCTTAACACCCATGCCTACACCCCATTAATAGACTACTGCCCCTATCGTTACTAACCTGTAAAGAACAATACTAAGCTGCATACAGTCCGTTCACTCAACACGTGCACAATTCTTAGTTCATGGTTTGATTAACCATCATTTAGCGTGCAAAAAGGTGCTATACTGCATGCCTTTTTCATTCAAACTTAGATAAGGGAAGCTTTTGGGAAAGTTCTGTAATGCACAACATGCTGTTTGGTGGTCTAAAAGATTGCTCATAAGGGGGACTTTAAGAACAGTGTCTAATGGGACCCCGCTGACATGAAGCATGAGGAAATAATTAGCGCTGTGGGTGCGCTGTAGTTAAAGACCCACAACTAACCATGATCCTCTTCAGCCTCAAAGTCGACTTTCATATCATATGAAAGTCGCTTCTGGCCTAGGTTTTGTTTGTTTTGCGTTTCATTCGGCGCGCAAAGGATCACGGTTAGCAATGGGTCTTTCATGAACCAAGTTTCTAAATCTGTCCATGAGTGAGTGAACAGACAGTATTTCAAATATAAAAGAACAAATGACCAATAATGTCACTAACATTAACAGCAGCTTCTGAAGACAGAGTCACTTTAGAAGCTAAATCTCTGTACTTCATTCAGCATNTGATTAACCATCATTTAGCGTGCAGAAAAGGTGCTATACTGCTTGCCTTTTTCATTCAAAACTTAGATAAGGGAAGCTTTTGGGAAAGTTCTGTAATACACAACATGCTGTTTTGTGGTCTAAAAGACTGCTCATAAGAGGGACTTTAAGAACAGTGTCCACTGGGACCCCGCTGACATGAAGCATGAGGAAATAATTAGCACGGTAGTTAAAGACCCACAACTAACCATGATCCTCTTCAGCCTCAAAGTCGACTTTCATATCATATGAAAGTCGCTTCTGGCCTAGGTTTTGTTTGTTTTGCGTTTCATTCGGCGCGCAAAGGATCACGGTTAGCAATGGGTCTTTCATGAACCAAGTTTCTAAATCTGTCCATGAGTGAGTGAACAGACAGTATTTCAAATATAAAAGAACAAATGACCAATAATGTCACTAACATTAACAGCAGCTTCTGAAGACAGAGTCACTTTAGAAGCTAAATCTCTGTACTTCATTCAGCATTGCCCATTGACACTCCTGAAAGAAAAATTAAAATCAATGTGAAAAATTGCATGAATTCTAAACTTTCTGCTAATTTTGCAGGTCCGTTGTCCTTTGAAGACCCTGTGCTTCTCATGATCCTTTGCAGTCTCACAGTGATTTTCATACTGTATCTGTTTCAAACAACAGGCATTCTTGACAATAATTAACGACTAGGAAAGGTCTGTTTCCAGTCGCTATTTATGGTCCCATGATTGCTTCTTCAAAGTACATTGTTTGTAGCCAATATGATATTTGAAGGTTCGTACACGTGCAAGGATCATGGGGAGCACAGGGTCTTTAATTTAAAATAGAGAAACTAAAGATCCAAAGATTTTCTAAAGAAACAACAAATTCTACTAACCTGTTTCAATCTTTGGTATTCTAGCCGCATTGCCAAGAAGAGGAAAGCACATGACACAATTTTTAACATGATCCAAATATCGAAGTATGCAAGGGCCTTCCAAAGGATGACTGAAATCAGAAACAATGATTGAAATATTTGTAGTTGTGTCGGATAAAAATTGATCACAAAATTTCTTGCCGAGTTGTCTAAGGGCCTGATTACATGAACAGGGCTGCCTCTGCAAGCAGGGATGAAATGTTGCGTGCGATTTACATGGAGTGATTCACCCCTCGTAAATTCGACAGATCTCTGCAAAATGTAAAAAACGTCGCTCGATCTAGACTCTTTCGTTATAAATTTAAAGACTAAACGTAGTTTGTTATAAGAAACTGCTTATACGAAACTGCAAGCTCAATTGTTCAGCTTTGATTTTCCCGAATTTTCCCAGATCAAGCAAACATGCTTTGACACTACCAGGATTGGCAAATGTTTTGACATTGTTTTGACTGCAAACTCTGTTAATGCTTGTTTTGAGATCTTACCAGGTACTTTGGAATCTCTTTTCACAAAAATAAATCAATTCAGTGCATTAAAATCTTAGTGAATGATAAGAAACTGCGAGCTCTCGGTCTTATTAAGCATGCCAAGAAATTTCTCCCATCAGGTGATCTGCAGAAAATGTACAGAGGAATTGTTGAGCTATATTTCAGTTATTGCTGCTCGGTTTGGGGTTGCTGTAGTGAAACCAAACTCAATTCTATCCAAAAGATCCAGAATAGAGCAGCCAGGATAACTACGAATAGTCATTATAATGCTTCTGCTATCCCTCTGCTCCAAAATCTTGGCTGGCCGTCAATTAAAGATCTCATCAGAAAAGAAACAGCATCACTGACCTATAAGTCACTTAATTCACTTGCTCCTCAATATTTAGGAGAACTTTTTACTAAATGATCAGAGGGTAGTGATCGCAATCTTCGTTCTACTGAAACAAATTTGCAGATACCTCTGTTGAGAACACGTACAGGTCAAAAAGCTTTTTCTTATCGTGGAGCAAAATTATGGAATGAACTAAGCAGGGAAGCTAAATTGGCACCCTCCCTGGCTAACCTCCCTGGCTATAAGAAACATGCAGGCCCGGACTTGAGGTTCTTTAAAACAAGGCGAATATTCAGAGAATTAGTTTCTGTTTTGCTCAAGATCTAGAAACTTCAGCCCATAGGTTCTTCAAGGTCCAAGCTTCACTAGTCATATATCCCCCGAAAAAGTGAATATATCATCACACCCTTTGATCTGTTTTATTATGAAAATGTAAAATATTGCAAGGGGGTAAAAACATTTGTAATATTGCAAGAAGTTTAGACTTACTATTTGAGCAATTAAAAATACAATGATTCCAAATGAAGATTGGAATATCGCCAGGTATTGTTAAAAACACACCACAAAACAGGAGAATCTATAAAAGATGAAAAATAATCAATTTCATGAGACTAAATTTTAACGTCATGAAATTCAAGTCTATTCGCACACCCAATGAATAAATCGTTTTATAGTTTATAAAATTTTATAACTTGAGCAATGATACGGCCAATTTTGGAAAGTAAAGTTTTACATCTAAGTTGACGTGTCAGCTACACAAATATTATAAGTTTATAGGAATTTAATGAATAGTTTGAAAACTACAGATTTTCAAACGTCGAAACATTTTTCTCATTCACCCGGTATTTTATGGATCGATGTATAAGTTAACTATCCAATCTCATGGCTTATTATCTCCAAAAATGATTTAAGCAACACATTTATCACTTGATTCATTCAAATCCTTTACCATAAATATGCAGATATAAGGGCACGCCCGTTCAATCGAAAAAATTGCAAAATGATGTTTTCTAACCCGTATCATTTCATATTTTTGCAAACTCAAGACAGCTCGCATTGAGCACTGCTCTTATATTCGGGTCTAACTGCATGTTTTTAAATATCAGATTCCCCTATATCGGCATCTATATGGTACCTTTATTTAGACTTATTACAATCATCGTATTTTCAGTCTTTGATGGACTGATAATCGCTACAACTATTTGAAGCCAGTTGAATCGGAGTGATGTCATTCAATTCAATAATAACAAAGCGGACTGAGGTAGTTAGTCTAACCTTTATTTAGGAGACTAGGCATAAAAAGATAGCAACTGCAACTAACATAGCATTAGACTTATTGCAATCGTCGTAGTTTCGCACCTTGATGGGCTGATAATCGCTACAACTACAGCAGTTGCAGCGTAGTGTCCTCATCCAATTTAATAAAACGTAGCGGAAACTGGGACTGAAGTAGTTAGTCTATCATAGCATACCTTCATAAGCCAACTAGGTCCTTCGGATGAAACTTTCCGCATAATCACCACAGATAGGAAAACAGCAGTTAAATGTAACAAACTCGACAATCCCACATAAATCCAGAAGATGCCAAATAACGCTGTCTTTTGGCTTTCAGTTGGATGAGGTTTGTTTCGAGGCAGCCTGGAAGAAGATTTTCAGAAAATCGCAGATAATGTTATGAGCAACGAGGACACTGGTTTGTTTTGTAAGAAAGTATTGTTTTACTCACCTAAATAATGTGTGCTTCTCCTTCAGTTCTTTAGGCCCTAAATTTTGGAATCGGATAAACTGCCAACAACAACATTCTGCCTCCCAACTTACTTCAAACGAAAATTCGGCGGAATGTCGTTGTTGGCGGCTTATTCGATTCCAAAGTTGAGGGCCCGAAGAACTGAAAGAGAAGCACACACTATTTGGGCGAGTAAAATCATAGTTTCTAACAAAACAAACCAGTGTCCGCGTTGCCCATGATAATGTGAGAAGTAGGACAGTGATAAAGAAAACAAACATTACCAGGGATAAAATAGGATTTTTGACTGAAGATCAAATGATCATTCTTCAAAATCAGGCAAATGTACGATTGATTATGGCCAATCAAATGTACATATTTTTCTTGGGTGCACCTTTAAGGGTTTTGTGCTCTTTTAAAGGAAGGATATATTTTGGAATTAGATACCGACCTCCACAGCCAAACTAGAAGCTTGCTCTGTAATGTGAACGAAGCATACACCTTTGATTTGCCACAAGGAGTTGTTTACAACCATAAGCATTCATTCTATTTTTAGTTTTTATAATTTCAATTCTTTAAACATGGTAGCCCCGTCAGCCGATAAAGGCTTATTTTCAGGGGGCAGTGAAAAACACATTACAAATTAAATACAGCTCCATAAATTACATCTTGCAATAAAAGAAAAGAAATTTAAATGATCTAAGAAGGAGCCATACCATAGTTACTTTGTCTCTTTCAATCTCTTTTAAATGAAGCAAGATAGGGTGCAAGTTTGACATCCTGATTAAAACTGTTTCAACGCTTTGGACCGCGGAAAGAAATGGCCTTTTGTCCACTACTAAATTTCATTAAAGGAACAAAGAGATCAGTTTCTATGTTTCGCAGGGTCTTTTCGTTTCGACACGAGTTTTTGATGAACAGGCTGCATAGACATCCCGGTGCAAGACAATTGGTTGATTTGTAGATGATAGCACATTGCAACTGAACTAACATATGAAAAATAATTCAGCGAGTTCATACTTACAAAACAAAGAAGCAAACGATACTGGCCCAGGTACAAATTGCGAATGTACATAAGACTGTCCCACTTGATGCTAAAGCCTAGAACGAAAAAACTGGATTCAAATAATTTGGTAATATACCAAACATGCAATGCACCAGAATCACATGCAGATAAAAATACTATCGTAAAAACTCGCGTATAAGCCGCACTTTTTTCCGTATTTTTCTCTCCGAAGTAGTAAACACCCACGTATAAGAACCTAATGGATTAAGAACCTATACAGGCTGAAAATTTCAAATTAGACCCCATTTTATAAGAACCCAATGTATAAGTCATTATATAAGAAATCAGGCTGGCTTGCAAAATTGCAGGTTCTTATACACGGGTGTATACGGTATTAGGGTGCGGCCAATATGCAGAACGAAACATCTTGGACCCACAAAATGACGAATTCGAACCACTGTATGGAAAATGAAGGTTTCTCGCAGTTTTCCGAAAAATGAAATGAAAAAGGATCGAAAAACACCACATCCATGAGTGTGGTCCATATTATTCTCATCATCAAAGGCAAGTCGAAATATGGAGGTCTAAATAAATACCTTCTGAACACCACGTTTGAAAGAAATTACATTCGCTTTCCTTCCTGACCCAGATTTACTGTAACTATCAATCTCATCGTTTATATGAGCTGAAATTAATTAGAAATAAAGAAATATTAAATGAATAAAAACTAAGAACAAATCATTATATAATTTTGCAATCAAAGATGATTCGAACTTCCACAATCCAAATTAATTGATAATGTTTCTTAGCAATAACTGTAATATTATAGCGGGATTTACATTTTGACTAAACAATGTTGGAAAGTAAAAAAAACAACAACAACAACATGTTGGAAAGTCGCCGTGTAGAACAGAACTTGAAATTTGCGTTGGAACCATTTGCTAAATGTTTTTATCTGACACTGGTCACCGCAAATCGTCTAACTTTATGTTTGGATCTTATCTGACGATTAAATCGTCAAATAACTTCCGAATATAAAGTTAAATAGAGTACACTATCTTTGAAATTTGCCAATCAAAGAGTCCATTGAAGCTATATTTTTGGTCAACTGAAAAGTCGTGACGGTGTAGTTGGTTGAAAGGTTTTCTGATGACACAAAAAATGCAAAATTTGTTTGAAAGGTGACAATTGTGACATGTAGAGAGGCTTCAGACGTACCTGCGGACCTATATTTTCTTTGATAATTCAATGCGAAGCAAAGCACCAATACCTATTCAAAACAGATAAAATGTTATGTTTCAAAATACAGTATGACTGAGTTACAAGTTGAATACACAGAAGACAGGTAAAATGCCATTACAGACAACAGATATTGTACATGCACAACACAAAGGTGTGGGAACAGGGGAACGCGCCCCAAATTAATTTTTATTTATGTAATTTTCCTTGGACTTGTTTTACATGTTATCACTGCATTACTGCATGACTAGAACTTGCTATAGTAAGTAAAGATTTCAAAACTTTGTTTATAAGGAATAAGGGAACACACATTTCATACCTCAAGAACTTGGACAGACCAGTCTAAGAAGGAAATTAAGAAAATGATGCTAAATTCAAATCTCTGAAAATAATAGCTGGCAATTTTCTGTGTCTCTAAACTGCGGTTAAAAATCTATCAAATTTAGAAACTTTTTAATCAAATCATGAGAAAGTACTAACAATAGTTAAAGAGAAGTATTTGGTAATAAAACCAGCTTTTGGTTATCCCGTTATTCTAGGGTCTTTCACTCTTTTGGAAAGCTGTACAACATTTTTGAAAACAAAAGGATTTTTAGGGATTTTTCTTGACAACAAAATAAGCTTTTAACAAAGGCGGACAGGATTTTTAAGGACTGATATGGCTTTTGGACTTTGCAATTTTAACATAATTTATTGATCAATCAATTAAACATCACATAAATTTAACACAACTGTGCACAAACCTGCAACGACAAATGATGTCATTGTTTCCTTCTCTGATGTGGCCCATTTGACTGAATTGAGAATAGATCTATGGAAGAGAAACTTTCTTNTAATAAAACCAGCTTTTGGTTATCCTGTTATTCGGGGGTGTTTCACTCGTTTGGAGAGCTGTACAACAGTTTTGAAAACAAAAGGATTTTTAGGGGATTTTTCTTGACAACAAAATAAGCTTTAACAAAGGCGGACAGGATTTTTAAGGACTGATATGGCTTTTGGACTTCGCAATTTTAACATAATTTATTGATCACTAAATTAAACATCACATAAATTTTAACACAACTGTGCACAAACCTGCAACAACAAATGATGTCATTGTTTCCTTCTTTGATGTGGCCCATTTGACTGAATTGAGAATAGATCTATGGAAGAGAAACTTTCTTGTAACAATTACGTTACTACCATACAATAATTGATCAACAAACAAAACAATATCTTACAAGAGTAATCAGGCGTCTACATGCAGACCAAACTCTAAGGTCCAGGGACGGTGCTGGAATCTAAGAAAAAGAGGTAATGGTCACTATGAGATCTCCTTAACATGAGCAATGATCGATGATGAGATCTCCAAATAAAATTCAGAAAGTCTTACTGAAAGTCCACCATTTGTGATGGTTTTGATGATCAGCAATAGTTCAGGATGCTTCCGAAAAACTTTCTTTTTATAAATTGTTATTCATCAGCGACCATTGCCAATCCCATCGGCAACGATCACTGATGAATCAAAATTTATGAAAACCAGGATTTAATAACAAAAACTCTGTAATGCCAACATCGTCAGTATGATAATACTAAATTTAGAAACAGCTTCAAGACGACTATTTTCGATAAATTTTTAAACAGATGTTGTATAGTTCAGAATCAACTGGTCAGTTAAAAAAATAAAAGATTGGCAAGGAGAAAAATGCCCCTGCAACTATTTTATATTGTATGCTTTTAACAAACATGTAAAGATTTTATTAACCTTTTCTTATGTATATAATATTTGTGTATATTTTAAAGTTATTTTAGCGATTTTATTGTAAGCAAACTGAAAATAAATTGATAATAATAATAATAATAATAATATTAATAATAATAATAATGAGTACCTTGATCCAGCAATTGCATAAAAGAACATCCACCAAGTGTTAGAAATAGCATCAATGTGTATGTTCAAATTCAGGATGCGTATACTACAAAATAAAATGGCAGGGATAATATTCCTCCACAAAAATGGTCATTTCTCTCCAACGCTGTTTTCAAAAAATGCTAATTCTTGCCTGCAAGGAGGACCAATTATTACCCTCTTTTTGATTTGCATTTCCTCACAATAATATTTCCATCCCAAAATAATTTTTGCAGAACTTTGTGTGGGCAATTAAATTTGCTAATTCTTCCCCAAATTACTCTGAGAAATACACTTTTTCCCCAATAAAATATTGGGGAATTTGGAATAAGTTTAAGACATGGCACTTATACGGTACAGGCATTGAGCACATTAGCATAGTTTTCTGCCTAAGAATTCTTAAGAATATTCTTATTTCCTTATAAAATATAGTAAACTTGCTTTAAGTTTTGCGTTTCACTTCTTTTATTTTGCGTTTTTCTCATGTGGAGTAATTGGCATTTAAAACTTAGTGTAAAACCTTTGGAGTGCAGAAAACAAACTTTTCAGTATCCATAGTGGGGTCGAGGTAGAACTGCCCACCATATGTGTCCGCCAGGAATATTTTCCGTACGCCACAAGGTAATCCATAGCTTATTGTTCCCTTAATAACTACCAATCATAGCTGACATACACTTGCATTGTGTATATCTTTGAATTATACTAAAAGTTAACCAACACTTGAAACGATCTTTAAATTTCATTAGTCATTTTTAAACCAGGGGGTGCTCACTCCTCGATNTTATAAAATATAGTAAACTTGCTTTACGTTTCACTTCTTTTATTTTGCGAATGTCTCATGTGGCGTAATGGGCATTTAAAACTTAGTTTAAAACCTTTGGAGTGCAGAAAACAAACTTTTCAGTATCCATAGTGGAATCAAGGTAGAACCGCCCGCCATATGCGTCCGCCAGGAACATTTTCCGTACGCCACAAGGTAATCTATAGCTTATTGTTCCCCTATAGAATTTTGAGATTTTAGGCTTTGCGTACGCCAAATTCAAGGTCCTCTCCGCCATATAAATATGGTGGAAATCCCTTCGATTCCAGTATGGTTCAGTAGGGACCTGGTTTATTACCTGTTATATTTGGCAAAAGTTATAATTGCACACAGAATTGCAATGATAGCAAGTGTAGCATGAATCCATCCAGTTATTTCACAATCTGGCCAATAATTTTTTTCACAAATCATTTGCTTCCTAGAAAATGATGTGTGATTCTGGAAGAAGAGAACAATGTCACTTTTAGAACAGTTCAAATAATGGGCACAATTCTCTCCCATCTTCATTTTTCTGTACAGATTAGCTTCGAGTATTTCTGGATAGATGGTTGCTGATCTAGGCCACTGAAGTTGTGCGTTGAAGGATGTCTCTCCAAACAAAAGGTGTCTCTATCATCGAATAAATAATGTCCACAAGCCCGGGGGCTGTAAAAGAAATCTACCAAAGATTCATGCAGCTGCTGCCAGATAATTTTCTTAAACAATTAATCTGCATGTAGAAACTTGAAAGTACATGTCTTGCCAAAAAATTCTGCAATCAATGTTAATTAGCTAATTAATACTGCAGAAATAGGCCCAAAATATTTGCAATACTATATAAAGGCCTAAGCAAGGCCTCTATCTTCGACAGTTGCTTTTATTCTTCAGTTAGTGATGAGGAAAACTTGGTGAGTAGAACTAATATTTGATTTGCAATCAAGTTCTTCTGTTTATGAAGTAGGTCTTTCCGAGGCTGCAGCTCTGTTTTCCTTCATCTAAATGTCGAATAACCTTCGAAATGCTTCCCATTATCTGCAGTACGCCAGCATCACCATCCACCATTACATAAATAATCAATTTTTCAACTCATCTCACGTGATCACGTGAAAAGAACAAAGACAAAGTATCTGCACTCAAACGAGGCAAAGATCGCACATTTTGGTTCCGGGTTTTGAATTAGTACGGATCACGGACGAATGGCTTCTTGGATCTTTCCTAAAAAAGTAGTTTTGTGGAGAAAAAAAATGGAGTTTTTGAATAGTATCTTGCACTTTGAACGGTGGAGTGGGGAAAATTGGCCCACTCGATCTTTTCAATTCTAAATTTTAAGTTATCAATAGTTGCAGTGCAGACTTGCAACTTTTTCAAAGAAGAAATTGTCTTTGCACACAAACGCATCACAAAATTGACTATGCGAAATTCTCCCCCCCCCCCCCATTGTTTCTCGAGGGTACACAAATGCATAGTCAAATTCTCGAATGCAAAAGTATCCCGGTACACCAACGCATAGCAACATTGGAATATACGAAAGTGTCCTGGTACACAAACGCATAACAAAATTTGACTATGCAAAAGGGTCCCCCATTCCATTACCGAGGGTACACAAACGAATAAGAAAAGTTGACTGTGCGAAAGGGTCCACCATAATTGTCCCAAGGGTGCACAAACGCATAAAAAAATTTGTCTATGCGAAAAGGTCCCCCATTCCTTTACCGAGGGTACACAAAGGAATAAGAAAATTATACTGTGCGAAAGGGTCCTCTATAATTTTACCAAGGGTGCACAAACGCATAACAAAATTTGACTATGCGTTAGGGGAAGAACAATTCTGATAGAACACGAATTTTGTCACCAATTTGGTAGGCAATGACACAATTCTGATAGAACACAAATTTTGTCACCAATTAGGTAGGCAAAGACACAATTCTGATGGAACACGAATATTGTCACCAATTAGGTAGGAGATGACACAATTCTGATAGAACACGAATTTGACTTTGCGAAAGGGTCCACCATTGCTTTACCGAGGGTACAAAAACGCATAACGAAATTTGACTATGCGAAAGGGTCCCCCATTGCTTTACCGAGGGTACACAAACGCATAGCAAAATTTGAATATGCAAAAGGGTCCTCCATTCCATTACCGAGGGTACACAAACGCATAACAAAATTTGACTATGCGAAAGGGTCCCCCATTCCTTTACCGAGGGTACACAAACGCATAACCAAAATTGACTATGCGTAAGGCGTAGAACAATTCTGATAGAACACGAATATTGTCACCAATTTGGTAAGCAATGACACAATCCTGATAGAACACGAATCTTGTCACCAATTTGGTAGGCAATGACACAATTCTGATAGAACACGAATTTTTCACCAATTTGGTAGGCAATGAAACAATTCTAATAGAACACGAATTTGTTATGCGAATCATTCTGAGAGAGAAATAATTCTAAGATAGAATCATTATAAGATCGACTTATTATTCGATCGAAACAATCTAAGATNTTGCTTTACCGAGGGTACACAAACGCATAGCAAAATTTGAATATGCAAAACGGTCCTCCATTCCATTACCGAGGGTACACAAACGCATAACAAAATTTGACTATGCGAAAGGGTCCCCCATTCCTTTACCGAGGGTACACAAACGCATAACCAAAATTGACTATGCGTAAGGCGTAGAACAATTCTGATAGAACACGAATCTTGTCACCAATTTGGTAGGCAATGACACAATTCTGATAGAACACGAATTTGTTATGCGAAAGGGTCCTTCATTGCTTTACCGAGGGTACACAAACGCATAACCAAAATTGACCATGCGTAAGGCGTAGAACAATTCTGATAGAACACGAATTTTGTCACCAATTTGGTAGGCAATGACACAATTCTAATAGAACACGAATTTGTTATGCGAATCATTCTGAGATCGAATCATTCTGAGATCGAAATGTAAATGTAAAAGTAAATGGAAATTATATCGATCTTGTGAAGGAAACTAAATATCTTGGTGTCATGATTGATGATAATCTAAAATGGGAGAGCACTGTTAAGTGTACACAGAAGAAGATCTCTAGAGCTATAGGACTATTGAAGTATGCTAAACACTATGTGCAAGAGGATACATTAAGGAATATGTATCTTAGTATTGTTCAACCTCATTTCAGTTATTGTTGCTCTGTTTGGGGATGTTACGGGGCAACTAAATTGAAAACCTTGCAGAAATTACAGAACAGAGCTGCTAGAATTGTTACAAGTAGCCCTTTTGACACTCCAGCTGCTCCTCTATTGCAGCGGCTTGGCTGGCCGTCAATTGATAAACTGATCAATCGAGAAACATGTACAATGGTATATAAATCCTTAAAGGACCTTGCACCTGAAAACCTAGGTAATATCTTCGACAGATTGTCTGATGTTCACGCCACGGTTTTACGGAATACCAAATGCAATCTTGCTGTACCAAAAATGAAAACAGCTTATGGCCAAAAATGGTTTTCGTTTCGTGGAGCCAACGCATGGAATAAACTCGACTCGGAAATGAAATTAGCCCCTTCGATTCAGTCATTCAAAACGAAACTAAAAACGTTGAATTGAGAATATTCAAGGAAAGCTGATCTGCATCTTTATCTTTATTTTTCTTTGACACGTTTAGTTTTATAGGAAATCATTGTACATAGGTTTATATCTTTAAATGTTTAGGTTTATTAGCTATTTTTGTTTTGTTGCTGGGACAATTGGAAAGCAGTTGCTTAATTATTTAACTGAATTGTATCCCAGGGTAAATATGTTTAAAATAAAAAAATTAAATAAAATAAAAATAAAGTCTTGCGATGTCATAAATTACTGCGAAGCTACGTAGGTCCGAAAATACAAAATTTCACTAATTCAAAGCTATTAATAAAGTTTGCAAGATCTTTCGAATGAAGCTGGTCCTTGAAACGACTGCAAGACAAGACTACTTCAAGACGAGGGACATTTACAAAGGCCTCGACGCTAGAACCCTATCGTTCAATATTTACTTGATGTTAACATTGTCGGAGAAAAGAAGAACTGTTGCTTTTGAGGCAACCCCTTAATTTCGACTACTTGTAACATAAATCAGCAATCACTTGTCAGATTGACTCAAACAAGGCCTCAAACTCTAAGCTGAAGCATATCCTATGCAATTGTATACAAAACCGAGGAAATTAAAGTTACAGCTCCTCCACAGCAGCCCCACAAACGGAGCATAACTATCTTCTGGGACACCCTGTATATATAGCTAATTTGCCTAATGCCCTTATTTTCAATTTACAATTGTTATCTTGATTGATAATTACAACACTGGATTCGAAACTTTAACATGAATTTTCAATTGCAGTAATTTTAATATGATTAATTTCCTCTGATATGTAATTCAAACAGAAAACGGCCAAAATTTAACCAGCACGTTATCCTGATTGATAATTACAACACTGGATTCGAAACTTAGAAACGAATTTCAATTTTAGCAACTTTAATGTGATTAATTTTCTCCAACATGTCCTTCAACAGAAAACGGCAAAATTTAACAAGCACGTTGGCACTATTTACTATTCCAATTCCAATACTCAAGAAGAAGATCAGAAATGGCCTTACAGAAATTAAGTTTGCAGACAATGACGCTGTAAGTCTAGAAGTGCTAACGAGGTGGTCGTTATTTAAAGCGAGGATGCTTTAGCTAAAGGCTTGTCATATTTCTTGGTGGGAATGAAAAGAGCAAAGAAAAGCTTGTAAGGTAAGATTTTTCTACAGTTATTTTAGAATTGACAGGGAATTTTCTGGAAATGAGATAACATTCTGAGGCAACATTATGTCACACTTCAGGACACTTCACATTTTTTTCTTTACAAGAAACTGGCTTGCAAGAATGGTCAAGAATTTAAGAAGCTTTTATACTATGTTTGAGAAGCATCAAGAAACTTTAAAAATCTAAATTCAACGAAATTATGACAAAAATGTCGTTGAACCCTTCTCCTTGAGTAATAATTGCTAAATAAACCTTTTAGCTATTCTACAAAAGAGTCCGGTTCGAGCTATATTTTTATACATTTTTATGCGAGAGGTTCGAGTGAGTGGCGTTGGAGCTTCTATCTCTTTGTGCATATTCGAAAATTCTACAAAACGTATGAAAATAGCGTTCGATTCAAACTCGTTTTTAAAATAACTAAAAGGTCTATTATATGTTTTGAACGCAGTCGAACTCTTTTGCTTTGCCTAATGTATAAAAAAACGTCAAGAAACATATTTGTAGCAGTGGTAGAAACAACATCAGTCGCAGAGACATTAATTCTTGCACTGACAAATAAGAAACTTAATAAGAAACTTTTAGTACTAAAAAGCGGAAATTTTCATGTGGAATTAACAAACCTTTAGTACATACGGGCTGATCCAAGTTTCTAATAAAAAGTGTTTATCAACTTCTCACATTAGACCAATGACAAAAGTCCTTTTAAAAGAAGCTAAAATGACCCATTGAAAACTTAGCCTAGGTCTCACCAAATGTATCGACCTAGCCCCAAATGAAATATTGTTATTTCTTGGGAAATGGATATCCCATCTCTTTTATAAAATTCTGACTAATAGATTTGCTATTTTGGTTCTTGGGAGGAGTTGATGATCACTTGTGGAAAGGTGGTGTGGGCAAGACAAATGTACTGCAATAAACTATGAGGACAAGTTTGGTTTTATAAAAATAGATTCTCGTGACACACTTCAGGCTAAATGNATATTGTATTTTCTCTACCAATCACAGCCCTGTAAACACGGCACAGACGAATGAGCAGTGAAAATTATCCCCAAATTATCTGAAGAATTCCAAGGATGAAAACGAACTAAATGACACACGGTCATAAATGCTCTTAAGAATTACCTGATTTATAAGACGGGAAATCAGCATAGACGGTGAATGCGGCTTCAACTGGGCCATGTGTCATGATTTCAGTTTGAATATGTTCCACTGAGCTGCTGAGAGCATATGCAGAAACACCATAATGCTTGTCTCCATTGTATGTTGTGTTGTAACCTGAAAAAAGTATCATATACTATGTGAGTCAAAAGAGGATTGTTTCTTTTCTTTAAATGAGCTTTCAATAAAACTGAATTTACTGATCTCAGGAGAGGTAGTAGACGTGGAAAACGTTTCCCCTAGAGCCAGGCATAATGCAGTACCGCTTAGGAATGACCCACGGGAGTATGTAGTATTTAAGGTTGACAGGAGGCAAGAAATATCATAGCTCGATGGTGATTTTGAATCTTGGACCCTGCCCCCTCCCTCCCACCCACATCAACCCATAACTTAAAAGTAGAACTATGCTGAGAGTTTAGAATGGTACTCAACACTGCTTCCGCCATGTTTTTACTAGACTGAGCCTACTCTACCTTGTGTTAGACTGTATTATTTATATCTTGTGGGGACCTTGTGTTAGCCTACTAGTTTTTGTAACGTAATTAGAATCTAGTATTGATCAGTAAATAAAGTTATTTACGTTTGAGTGTAACAAATTAGAAAATAACTGCTTTTGCTGCATTTGTTCAACTTTGCAATGGGTGGGTGAGTGAAAACAACCTCGTGTATAATTGCCAATTCGGATGGCTGCAATTAACTTTTTGCAAATTCATTTTCTTAACAATGTGTTGCATGGGAAGAAGGCTTAACTTAAATATTATCCAGAATCTAATTATATACAATACGAGATCTGCATAATGTGAAATATAGATCTATTTATTGATCCAACCTGATTCACATTTCATTGTGCATCTTGGTGTTGGTTTTAATCCAGTGCATTTTGGGTACTTCTTGGCAGGTACATGGTGCTCACAATGGGGAATCGTGTATGGACGGCATCCATGTTTTGTTCCATATTGCCCTCCGGTGACAAGACCATGATTCTTGAAATATTCCCTGAAATGTGACAGAAGAATTAAAATATTTAGGCACATCAAAGCATGATATAGTAATTGGTGAGGATACAAACAACTGCCTCTTTTGTCTCAGTCTATTATTGAGCTAAAATTGTTTTTAACCCATCACTGCACAGGAATCTGAGGGGAACTTATTGCCGGTTGCAGGAATTTCCTTGTTTATTTTCTTGTTCTTACCACAAAACAAACATCTCATTGGTCTGCTAAAGCTAAAGTCGCATTGCCACGCTTCATTGTTATCTGGAATGCTTCAAGAATGACGCTTCAAGTTTGAATTCAGCTTAAAGGGGACCTGAAGCGAAAATTTTTATTTATAAAAAGAAATGACTGACTTGTGGTGTGATTAGTGATACCGTTTAAAGTTTTGTAACATTTTATTTTGTTTCGGAGATATTCGCTGTTTTATGTTTTGAAGTGATGACGTCATTTTGTTTGCATATTTAGAAGGAAAGTATAGGCAGAGAGTAGAAATACTGGCGACAATGACTATGTTTGCAATTAAACCTGCTGCTGAAGCATATTAGAGCGACAAAACAAGCCCAGAAATGTCATAGATCTCATGAAAAGAAAGTCCATTGACAAATCTTTGGGTTTTCAGGCTTTTTTAAAAGAAATGTCCTTGATATCAATTGCTTTCTTGCCTTTTTGCAAACAAAATGACGTCATAAGCTCCAACCATAAAATGGGCAATAATTCCAAAACTAAACATGATATGAAAAAACTGAAAACGACGTTCTTCGTTGTCCAACCAGGCTGTTGGCTTTTGCAAATAAAAAAATTCGCTTCAGGTCACCTTTAAGGCCTTGAAAAATCCGGAACGTTTCGGCTCTAGACCAGAACCATTAAATGAAAGCAGCTGATTAAAATAAAAGTGGATTAAAACTGACCATGCTGACTCAGGGAATCCACCATTACATCCCATTCCACATGACCGACAACATGAAGTCAAATCTTCAGCAGAAATGTGATAGTTATCTTTGCCTTGTGATGAAATGCAAATGCGATCTGTCATTGCTTCAACTGCACCAAATGCCTAAAATGATTAAATCCCTTAACATGAAACAAATGATAGTCTTTTACATTATCCTTGCATTACATTTCTGTGCAGTCTTCAAACCAGTTCAAAAACTGAAAAGTATGTATATCAGCATTCTACATACCTTAAACGCAAAAATTTCAGACAAACAAATTTTGAACAAAGATTTTTGGATGATTTTTTTGCAGCATTTCAGACGTCTTTACAGAAATTTTGAGCAACTACAAAAAATGATCCATCTACAGTTTACTTGACTTATCTTATACCAAAATGTCATTATAAGCTTACATATAGTGCTTTGTTTTAAGTTATACGAGGGTTCATCATCAGAAGTTCTTTCATTTACTGTTGAGGATGAACAACATGGCTGCTAAAATGAATTTAGTTGAAAAACATAGTTTCGTTTCACTAATTAGATCTCTCAGAACATTCTTATCTCTGCAAAATGTTTTGTGAGCAAGCCGTTATGTTTTTTGGCGATGGGAGTGCTTTCCTGTGATTTTTCTCCATTGCAAAAAATTTCGGACAGTAAATATTTTAGATCACAAAAAATTTTGGACATCAACATTTTTGGATATTTGAAATGTTCAAAAAATTATCATCTGAAATTGTCTGTGTTCAATTTAGACAACAAAGTACTGTATGCATTATATCAAAACTGAAACTGGACATGTACAGGCTTGCTTGGTGCCACTTCCCTGCAGGCAAACTAAAACATGCCAAAAATATTGTTATCACACACTTAATCCTATTTACATGTGTTAAAGTCATGTGATTAAACAATACCTTTCATCTAACAAAATGCATATCAAAGTACAAACAAGGTGCAAGCAGAATCTTCCAAGGTATTTGCTCATGTGATGTGCACAAGCTGTACACAGACTTGGCTGTAAATCTATTTTCCATATGTCATCTTAAAATCTCACAGGGACAAAGTTCTTGTTTCAAGTTACGATTAGCCCACTCAAAAGGTCGGGATCACAGACTAGCAATGACCAGTTGCACTAAATTTATGTGGTTCTATTGTACTATTTCTATTTGCATGCTAAGGTTTCAGTATATTTTAATGAAAACATGCAATTTAAAAGGAAAGACTATTTCACTGCCTATTCATTTCTCCATTTCACTTTCCTTTTAATTTTTTTCTGAGAAGCTTATGTTCTCAATGATTCCTTATTGCTTCCCTGGCTGTCCAAAAACCCACTTCGTCACAGATAGCAGAATTTGGCCATCAGGGGGGAGGGGGGTTCACCAAGATTGTGTTAAGCATGACGGAATGGAACCTAACATTTTCTTCGATCATTTTGCTAACTTTAAACACTGGATAACATCAAATAAAGAGAGAATATGCCAAAAAGGAGTCTTACATGCTCACAGATGTTTATTTATGCTTATTTTGACTTTGAAAAACCCTTAGTGAGGTAGTAAACACAAAATTCTATCTCTCCAAATTCCACTATCTTTGACGAAATTGATTTTTGGATGGCCCCAGGGATAGCTATTTTTAACAGATTCAAAAACTCTTACCCAACAGCTTCCACAGGAGCCTTGATCTCTAACTTCTTGGATGCTTAAACATTTAGGCCAATTTGTTCTCGAGTCAAAATTTTCTGGGATTCTTAAACCAGTTAGATCATGTTTTTTCACTGCAAGAAAAGCAAAACAATTAATACAGGCAGACCACAGAGTAGAATAGCAAACAGGAGATGGAAAGCAACAATCCAGTGCAAGGGGTTTAGGCGTTAGACTTTCAGTTTTGAAGACGATGAAGGGCGTTTCCTGAGCAAAAATGGGCGTGGCCTGTAACATTTATCCTCCCTGCTCTCTGGCGCACTTTGGTAAACAGCAACTTTTGTGAACAGATTTTCAGAGCATAATTATCTATATTTATCTCCACATTTTTGGGTGCTTCTCCTCGGATTACCTTTCATACATATATTTTCGTGAATGTTTTGCTGTAATAGTCCAACTGAGTTGTGTGGAGAAAATAGAAAGGCCTATTTGTGTTAAGCCTAAAATATCAGTAAAGGAAATTGTATTAACAAACGTCAGACAAACAAAAATGAAACTGAAATATACCTTCAAGCCTTGGTCCATTTGGATCTTCAATAACTCCACATAGGCCTTTGACATATTGCACAGAAATGCCATCATAAAAATTTCTGCCAGCTTTCCATGTCGAGTGTGCGTTCATGTTGATGAAATCGATCAGCTCTTGTGAAAGTGGTTGAAATTCTGTTGGTATGTAGCCTTTCTTTATCAAGGCGCCATTTGCGACGAAAGCAAAGGCTAATGCAAAGAAAACTACCTGCATTTTTACGCAAAAACAATTGACTTGTTCGCAACTGTCTATCTGCTTCCTCTTTTTAGGCCAGCCGGGGAAGTAGAGAAAGAGGACGCGTGATCTCGTATTTATATTGTGATGATCATGTGACTGCAGATCACGTGTCATGTGATTCACGTGAAATGCGAACAATCTGCTCCTCCACAGCACAGATCGTGGTGTGATCGTCGGATGATCCAAAGGTGGCATCGTGATTCAGCATTTCATGATGCAACAAATACCAACAAATCGTTGAACAACAACTTTATCGGACTGTGATGAGCCTACCCTACCCATCAATATGACAACAGCTTTGGGGCAAAAGTTTTAGCAATTAGAAGCAAAATTCATAAAAATGTAGCAGTATTTCGAAACAATGGCTGGAAAAATAACATCATGATCATGTCCTTCTTTATATTTTTAGAGGATACTGTTTTGCTCACAGTTGTGTACAGGAGAGAATTATAGCATAATGATGATAGAATCATAAGCGTACGAGCCAGGGAGCTGGGGGGATAGCCCCCAACGTTAGGAAAATGTGCATTCGGGCAAAAGATCCATCTAAAGTCGAGCAGAATGTTCTTAAACAATGGCCTTGGTTTCCGGCAGCCCTCAGATTTGATCTTCCAGTACGCTTATAAATAGCATTATTCACATCTGATTCTCACATGTCCCATACCATTGTGTTTCGAGCTAAAGAAAACCAATATACTAGCATTGAGTGCAGAAAATATCGACATATCCAAGATGCTTGAACGCTTCTTGTGAGATTCAGAGCAAAACAGCAAAACGAGAAACGAAGAAGGTAAACTGGGCAACAAGAAAGAAAGACAGGGACAGTCTTTCGCCTGCGAATATGCCTTTCAAATTCTTTTTTGTTCTGTTTTCATACCCCTTTTCCAGTGGAAAAATGGGAAAGAAACAGTATTGTAAACGGGTAACTTTCAAAACAGTGTGTCAACAACAAGATATTTTTGCTGATTCATATCGTATTACAAAAAATGGCTAAAGTTACTTAAGTCAATTATTAAGATACCTGATCAAGAAATTGGTCTTTTAGAGTTATAGATTTTGTTACCAAAAGAGTCCGTTGAGCAGCGAGCGAATTTCAAGAACAGTGCATTCATCGATTGAGCTGGTCCACATAAATCACTACAAAGAAATTTTTTTTAAACGGTTTATAAGATCTAATAAAGAACAACCAAG
This sequence comes from Aurelia aurita, assembly GCA_004194415.1. Lineage (NCBI taxonomy): Eukaryota > Metazoa > Cnidaria > Scyphozoa > Semaeostomeae > Ulmaridae > Aurelia > Aurelia aurita. The sequence goes on along the minus strand of REGM01000026.1, from coordinate 935,970 downwards.
TATAAACAATTTGAAATATGTTCTGTTTTGAAATAAGCCATACAGAAAACCCACAAATGAGAAAAGGGAAATTCGTTTTGGTCAGTAGAAAGTGGCCAGTTTTAGCCAGGAAAAATCCAATATTATTGCTTATTTAATCAGCGAACAGTAAAAATGGAATGTTTCAAAAAGGGGACGTTTTTTAACTCAACCAGTTGACTCAAGGTTTCCAAAAATGCTTTCAAAAGGAATAGTACCTGATGTACGGTTCTATTTCGTCTCTTGTCCATTTTGGTCTCACTTTGAAAAGTGCATTGAACCTACGGAGGAGTGGCAAGAATTCAATTTAGTATACAATGGAGCTAGCAAAAATGTTTACTAACACAGTCTTGGAACTTAAATTTTTAAAATCATGAAAGAAAAGAAAACAATTCGAGCAACAATGGTTGAATACTTCACACCTATTCTTTGCACATAAATGCTTCATACATATTTCTAGCAGAAACAGTTCTTTATCTTTACTATTGGTATCAAATGCACATTCCAGTCAGGTTCCTAACACCTGATGACATATCAAAATATTCCTATGTTTGAAAATCATGCGTTTCTCTCAATAGCTAACCATGACTTAAATGTTAAAACTGACGATAGCCTGTTAATGCAATCGGAAAAATGTCTCTTGAAATGTCGCCCAAACCAAAAACTGAATCACAGAGAATGATCTAATCTGTTCTTAAAAACAACAAACTATACAAGAAATAAAAATCACCTGCTTAGAGGATCTTCTGGTAAATCAGCAGCAGGAAAATGCCATATTACTGGAGGATGCGTGTNAACAGTTCTTTATCTTTACTATTGGTATCAAATGCACATTCCAGTCAGGTTCCTAACACCTGATGACATATCAAAATATTCCTATGTTTGAAAATCATGCGTTTCTCTCAATAGCTAACCATGACTTAAATGTTAAAACTGACGATAGCCTGTTAATGCAATCGGAAAAATGTCTCTTGAAATGTCGCCCAAACCAAAAACTGAATCACAGAGAATGATCTAATCTGTTCTTAAAAACAACAAACTATACAAGAAATAAAAATCACCTGCTTAGAGGATCTTCTGGTAAATCAGCAGCAGGAAAATGCCATATTACTGGAGGATGCGTGTTTGTATCTTCAAGGGCAAGACCCTGCAAAAAAGATAAAAAAAATATAATCTTCCGTTTCTTATTTCTTTCTTTTAAAATCAACGGGTTAAACTTATTTTGTAATATTTGAAAAAGGGTGTCAGAAGAAAGGACTGAAATCAAGGAAGAAGCATTATTTGTCTAAACTACTCACCCTTAGCTGCTCTGGCTTTGTATGCATACCATCCGGGACACTTTGTTGCCATGCTTCAAAGAATTCATGATGGTTGAACTAAAGAAACGACAGAGAGTGAGTAAAAAAACCCGAAGTCAACAACAAATTTTTGGCTATCAATTTTTTTTAATTCTAACAAAAATGAAATTCATCCCTTTATGATCATTAAAAATAGATTCCTTGGCAAGAATACTGTCTGTTCTAGTTAGAATTACTGTCTATAAGTTGTTGGTTACTTTCAAGGAAGAACTAACTCAAGTTTAAGAACCACTAGAAAAAGGACGTCAGAAGAATCCATACCTTTTCAGCTCCTCGTAAGATACATTCAGCAAAAAACTGACACACCTTGTCTTCAATCAGTCTGTAGGTTACTTCAGAACTGTCTGAATAAAGACGAATAAAAAAGTTAGAAATAAATTCAATAACAACTTGTAAATCTTTTTAACTACAGGAAGATTACCCGAACTTTGAAACTGGTCAAGATGTTTTAAGTATTCCACCTGTATAAATTAAATCGCCCATGGGTTTTTTCGTTTCAAATGCTTCTATTGTTGTTGTTGTTGACTATTATTTTTTCACTATCATATTAACATAATACCTTGATATTCTGCTCGTTCGCCATACAGATCTAGACAGTGTTTGATGACATCTCTGTAACATAAAATTAAGAATTTTTACAAAATCAAGAATAATCTGACCNGCCCATGGGCTCATTTCGTTTCAAATGCTTCTATTGTTGTTGTTGTTGACTATTATTTTTTCACTATCATATAAAAAATAATACCTTGATATTCTGCTCGTTCGCCATAAAGATCTAGACAGTGTTTGATGACATCTCTGTAACATAAAATTAAATTTTTTTACAAAATTAAGAATAATCTGACCAAGGGATATGCTTTAAAGGATTCTTCCAAGAGATATTTTCACAGAATTGCTCGAAACTTGCAAATGAATAACAAATTCTGAGAAAAACTAAGTTTGCATATTAGATATTCCAAGAAATCGATCCGAAAAAATGTGATCAGTTGCTACAAAATTCTTCTGACTTATAGTTATAAAAAATAGAAAATAAACCAAATCGACAGGCATAATGACCAACCCAGCATCTAAGGTTTCATAGTTAATTATCACAGCTTACTCATTTCGCATCTAAGCTCTGAGGATATTTAACATTGCAATTATATGTACGTGATTAGCCAATACCTTGGATAGAGTTCTTCTAATATTTCCGATGCTCTCGCCAACGGTACTTCTTCAAAACTCCAGCTTTCTTCGTCTAACAATTTTAAAACTTGAGAGAATGCTTTCTCCTTGTAGGAAATATCAAGAACACGCCAGAAACCTACAATGAAATTTAGAGGAAAAATTTGCTCATTTAAGGACAGAACTTCAGAGATTGGATTTATGAGTAGGAACAAAATTTAATGAATTAGGTCTTCGACTAACAGCTCCTATTGGCAAAAAAATTCAAAGAATAAACAAGAATTCAACAACATGGATTTCACCTTAGCTCTAAATAAAATAAACATTCAAAGATTCAAATAAGAACCAGCTCTGACGTATATTTTGGTAAGAAAAAGCCTTGTGTTGGTCCAAACTTTCGGGTTTTCGTTCGTAGTTTTCAACTTAAGGTCGTAAGAAATTTGTTGATCTTACGTAAGGGTTTTTACAGTAATCACTGCCTAATTTGTTCTTTGAATATTTCATGAAGAATCACCTTGCAGATGAAATGCTCCAACCTTTGCCAACCCTTCTCGTAATTCTGTTTCACTCGCTTGTATTGATTGAAGTAAATCTTCAAATTTTAACTGCAATAAAGATATTGAAAATTAAAAAAACTCTGAGTAAATAAAGATGTAATCAGTGAGGGCAAAAGTTACTTCTAGTAGAGAAATTCTCAAAAGAGTTGAGCCAAAACCATACCTTATTACCAGTGTGTTGTTCTTCAAATGCTGGCCCTTTGTATCTTGTCTCATCAAGCAGATATTTCAATTTGGCGAGTTTTGGCTTTGCTTTTTTTAATTCAAAATATGAAGATAGGCTTCCAACAATCTAAAAAATAAGAATTTTTGAGATACTTTAAAATAGGAGAAAATAAAAAAATGCAGAACAATTAGTTTATCTAGCAGAAATCAAATAAAAATGTTCTAGAGATTCTGCAATAGCAAAATCATGCACAAATTTATACGCTAGAACCATTTTGTGATCCAGGATAATAGTTCAACTGTAAATACTTAATATGCCAGACACGTAAAGTTCATTTCAAACAGCCATGCTTAGTTATTGTGAACACCAAAAACAAGAACTATGCTGGAACTTTAAAGTGAAAATATCAGCTAGCGTGATCAAATGGTAAAGGTGCTACCCTGAAAATCTAGAGAAGAGAGGGCTTTAGATTGCCAATTGATAATCTTCAACATTTTATGGTAAACAAGAGATGGAGAAAGTAAAAGTAAAAACGATTAAAATCATAAAAATATAAACCTCTGCATTTTTGACGATTTGATCTTTATCAAAATCTGAAATAGAAAACAGGACATGTTAGAATATAAGATGTCAAAAGTACTTGAAATCAAATGGTTTTAATTAAATGTTTACTTGTTATTAAAAAATTGTTTCCTTAGAAGTTTCCTTCCAGGAAGTTCCATCAGAAGTTTCCTGAGAGCAGCACTTGAAACATCATCCTTCCCATAACTAAGAAAATTTCTTATTCTAAATAAACAGATGAAAAGTCTTGACTCAAATAGTTTTGGTCAACTAAATCTCAAAAACAAAACAAATATTGATTTACATGGAAATTAAACGTAAAACCAAAACCTACCAGCTGATTTAGGAGTAACAATTGATGGCAGAAGGAATAATACATTTGAGGTATCTGCCGCTTTTACTTCATATGAGCCAGTTTGGGTGCATAGCACAGCTTCTTCATTTGTGTCTCCACGAATTATTACACTATGATGAAAATTAGGTATTTCCATTAGTATTCCCACATCACAGCAATTCACAAAATTATTAACATCTTGAGCAGTATGAAACAAAGAAATTTTAGAGACAAATTCTAAGGAATTCAAAAATTTTCTCAAGTATTTTAGACAAGAAAACAGGGTTAATGTACACAAGGCCTGAACTTGTACCTTTCTCCTTGCTGAACAGTTGCTAATACATCCTTTGGTAGTTCCATTAGTTTGTATTCTGAATTTAAGAGATCTCCAAACGTTAATGTTTGTACCATTCCTTTACGTCTATGCAAGCCTGCAATGTCAGCTATTGCATTGACTTGGCCAATTGTTCTAAAAGATAAAAGAGAAGTCTCACCAAGGTTTCAATTTGCATCAGGCAAAGACGTTCAGGAAATTAGCATCTAAGTGCAATAATCACACACAGCTACCCACACTGGAATATTTAGCTAATAGGACTGCACAGGCAAGAACCCAGGGTGCATTCCATGCCAAATAGGCCTGGAGATCTTTGGCGTGAAAGGGAATTATTTTCTCAGTGTACTGGTGTAAAAATTGGGTAAAAACAAAAGAGATTAATTGAAATTTGATTAAATTGAATAAAACTAGTATTTCCAGGCATAAATTACTTCTCTTTTGGCGTAATCTTTCGCATTGAGAGTGAGTACATATGCATAGCATACATAGCGCAATAACCTGCGCAATCAAAAACGGTAGCAATTCTAATTCATCACACGATAATCATATCATTCCAATTCAAGGCTTGCACTATAATATATTGATAAAAAATAGGATAAGGCGACTGTCTCAAAAATGTTTGGTTAGTGTCATTTTGATTGCAAAATATCGGTCGGTCAGTCGGTCGGCAATATGATCAAATTTAAATTTTTCCCAGATTTTTAAGTTCAGACAATGAATGCAAAAACACAAAAACAAAATCTTCGTTTTTGTTTTTCATATAACATTTAGACGCCCGATCCAAAATTCTGATTTTTTTCATTTTAAGAAGACGGTCGGTCGGACGACACTAACCAAACATTTTTGAGACGGTCGCCTTAAAGCTAGGATTAAATAGCCAAGGCAACTAGTCTCGGTCAGTCTGNATACATAGCGCAATAACCTGCGCAATCAAAAACGGTAGCAATTCTAATTCATCACACGATAATCATATCATTCCAATTCAAGGCTTGCACTATAATATATTGATAAAAAATAGGATAAGGCGACTGTCTCAAAAATGTTTGGTTAGTGTCATTTTGATTGCAAAATATCGGTCGGTCAGTCGGTCGGCAATATGATCAAATTTAAATTTTTCCCAGATTTTTAAGTTCAGACAATGAATGCAAAAACACAAAAACAAAATCTTCGTTTTTGTTTTTCATATAACATTTAGACGCCCGATCCAAAATTCTGATTTTTTTCATTTTAAGAAGACGGTCGGTCGGACGACACTAACCAAACATTTTTGAGACGGTCGCCTTAAAGCTAGGATTAAATAGCCAAGGCAACTAGTCTCGGTCAGTCTGCTGTCTCATCCCATTTTAGGCCATCAGAGGCCAAGGGGAGACAGACCTGTCTCTCTTTTTATACAAATTCTAACAACCTGCTATTTGGTTCATTTTCAGATTCTTCCGTCTCCATTTCCAGCCTCTATAATCTCAGCTTCTTTGAACAGAAATTCCCTGATCTCTCTGATGGCTATTGTGCCTGCTAACTCTGCTTTTATTCAATTCAACTCTCACCACAGCAAAGCAGCGTCAGTCACCGTCCGCCATTCATAAAAAAATTTCGCGCCGTTTTAAACATTAGACCCAGACCTCTTTTGTGCAACAACAACAACTAATTCAATTCAATCAAAATCTCTTTTAAAATTCTTTTCATTTCTTTTCATATTTTTTATCTTTTCATTCTTTTCTTGGAACAATATGCTAGTAAAATCTACGTACAACAAAAAAAAATGACGGGGCAAAAGTGAAAAAAAAGAGGATTATTTCTAACCAACATCATAAGTAAACTATTTGAAAAAGAACGAGGGTACACAATAGGTTTGGCGGGACAGCGGGATCGGCCTTTGTTGATGGGCGGGATACCGGATATACGATTCCAGATTAGCGGGATATGGGATATGGGATAGCCAAGGGCAGCGGGAATGCGGGATCAGGATTTGAGAATGGCTGATTATGGATTTGGTGGGGTAAGAATTTTGCAAAATTGTCCCACTTTAGCAATGGCAATGGCAAACAATGGATCAAAAGAGGCGTTGTAAGCCAAACTAACCAGTGTGCCCCTAAACATTTTCCTATTGGTTCAGATTCACAGAATATTTCCTACACAAATTACTTAAATTTTTGCAAAAACAATAATCGCAAACACAATCAGTATGACCAAATGATATCTATTAATTGATGTCGCAATTGAACACACAATCCGTACGACCAAAAGACATCTATTGATAGATGTCCCAATTGCACACACCATCCGTACGACCAAAAGATATCTATTGATAGATGTCTCAATTGCACACAAAATCAGTACGACCAAAAGACATCTACAAAATCAGTCTTAATTGCCCACAAAATCCGTACGACCAAAAGACATGTATTGATAGATGTCTCAATTGCACACACAATCAGTATGACAAAAAGACATCGATTGATAGATGCCCCAAATGCACACCCAATCAGTATGACAAAAAGACATCTATTGATAGATGTCCCAATTGCCCACACAATCAGTATGACCAAGAGACATCTATTGATAGATGTCTCAATTGCACACACAATCAGTATGACAAAAAGACATCTATTGATAGATGTCCCAATTGCACACACAATCGGTATGACCAATAGACATCTATTGATAGATGTCTCATATGCAACACAATCAGTATGACAAAAAGACATCGATTGATAGATGTCCCAATTGCACACACAATCCGTACGACCAAAAGACATCTATTGATAGATGTCTCAATTGCACACACATTCAGTATGACAAAAAGACATCTATTGATAGATGTCCCAATTGCACACACAATCGGTATGACCAATAGACATCTATTGATAGATGTCTCATATGCAACACAATCAGTATGACAAAAAGACATCTATTGATAGATGTCCCAATTGCACACACAATCAGTATGACCAAAAGACATCTATTGATAGATGTCCCAATTGCACACACAATCAGTATGACCAAAAGACATCTATTGATAGATGTCCCAATTGCACACACAATCAGTATGACCAAAAGACATCTATTGATAGATGTCCCAATTGCACACACAATCAGTATGACCAAAAGACATCTATTGATAGATGTCCCAATTGCACACACAATCAGTATGACCAAAAGACATCTATTGATAGATGTCCCAATTGCACACACAATCAGTATGACCAAAAGACATCTATTGATAGATGTCCCAATTGCACACACAATCAGTATGACCAAAAGACATCTATTGATAGATGTCCCAATTGCACACACAATCAGTATGACCAAAAGACATCTATTGATAGATGTCCCAATTGCACACACAATCAGTATGACCAAAAGACATCTATTGATAGATGTCCCAATTGCACACACAATCAGTATGACCAAAAGACATCTATTGATAGATGTCCCAATTGCACACACAATCAGTATGACCAAAAGACATCTATTGATAGATGTCCCAATTGCACACACAATCAGTATGACCAAAAGACATCTATTGATAGATGTCCCAATTGCACACACAATCAGTATGACCAAAAGACATCTATTGATAGATGTCCCAATTGCACACACAATCAGTATGACCAAAAGACATCTATTGATAGATGTCCCAATTGCACACACAATCAGTATGACCAAAAGACATCTATTGATAGATGTCCCAATTGCACACACAATCAGTATGACCAAAAGACATCTATTGATAGATGTCCCAATTGCACACACAATCAGTATGACCAAAAGACATCTATTGATAGATGTCCCAATTGCACACACAATCAGTATGACCAAAAGACATCTATTGATAGATGTCCCAATTGCACACACAATCAGTATGACCAAAAGACATCTATTGATAGATGTCCCAATTGCACACACAATCAGTATGACCAAAAGACATCTATTGATAGATGTCCCAATTGCACACACAATCAGTATGACCAAAAGACATCTATTGATAGATGTCCCAATTGCACACACAATCAGTATGACCAAAAGACATCTATTGATAGATGTCCCAATTGCACACACAATCAGTATGACCAAAAGACATCTATTGATAGATGTCCCAATTGCACACACAATCAGTATGACCAAAAGACATCTATTGATAGATGTCCCAATTGCACACACAATCAGTATGACCAAAAGACATCTATTGATAGATGTCCCAATTGCACACACAATCAGTATGACCAAAAGACATCTATTGATAGATGTCCCAATTGCACACACAATCAGTATGACCAAAAGACATCTATTGATAGATGTCCCAATTGCACACACAATCAGTATGACCAAAAGACATCTATTGATAGATGTCCCAATTGCACACACAATCAGTATGACCAAAAGACATCTATTGATAGATGTCCCAATTGCACACACAATCAGTATGACCAAAAGACATCTATTGATAGATGTCCCAATTGCACACACAATCAGTATGACCAAAAGACATCTATTGATAGATGTCCCAATTGCACACACAATCAGTATGACCAAAAGACATCTATTGATAGATGTCCCAATTGCACACACAATCAGTATGACCAAAAGACATCTATTGATAGATGTCCCAATTGCACACACAATCAGTATGACCAAAAGACATCTATTGATAGATGTCCCAATTGCACACACAATCAGTATGACCAAAAGACATCTATTGATAGATGTCCCAATTGCACACACAATCAGTATGACCAAAAGACATCTATTGATAGATGTCCCAATTGCACACACAATCAGTATGACCAAAAGACATCTATTGATAGATGTCCCAATTGCACACACAATCAGTATGACCAAAAGACATCTATTGATAGATGTCCCAATTGCACACACAATCAGTATGACCAAAAGACATCTATTGATAGATGTCCCAATTGCACACACAATCAGTATGACCAAAAGACATCTATTGATAGATGTCCCAATTGCACACACAATCAGTATGACCAAAAGACATCTATTGATAGATGTCCCAATTGCACACACAATCAGTATGACCAAAAGACATCTATTGATAGATGTCCCAATTGCACACACAATCAGTATGACCAAAAGACATCTATTGATAGATGTCCCAATTGCACACACAATCAGTATGACCAAAAGACATCTATTGATAGATGTCCCAATTGCACACACAATCAGTATGACCAAAAGACATCTATTGATAGATGTCCCAATTGCACACACAATCAGTATGACCAAAAGACATCTATTGATAGATGTCCCAATTGCACACACAATCAGTATGACCAAAAGACATCTATTGATAGATGTCCCAATTGCACACACAATCAGTATGACCAAAAGACATCTATTGATAGATGTCCCAAATGCACACACAATCAGTATGACCAAAAGACATCTATTGATAGATTTCCCAATTGCACACACAATCAGTATGACCAAAAGACAACTATTGATAGATGTCTCAGTTACAAACACAATCAGCATGATCAAAAGACATCTATTGATAGATGTCCCAATTGCACACACAATCAGCATCACAAAAAGACATCTATTGATAGATGTCCAATTGCAGACACAATCCGTACGACCAAAAGACATCTATTGATAGATGTCTAAATTGCAAACACGTTCAGTACGACCAAAAGACATCTATTGATAGATGTCTGAATTGCAAACACGTTCAGTACGACCAAAAGACATCTATTGATCGAAATCTCAATTGCAAAAGCAATCAGTATGACAAAAAGACATCTATTGATAGATGTCCCAATTGCACACACAATCCGTACGACCAAAGGACATCTATTGATAGATGTCTCAATTGCACACACATTCAGTATGACAAAAAGACATCTATTGATGGATGTCTTAATTGCACACACAATCCGTATGACCAAAAGACATGTATTGATAGATGTCTCAATTGCACACACAATCAGTATGACAAAAAGACATCCATTGATAGATGTCCTAATTGCAGACACAATCCGTACGACCAAAAGACATCTATTGATAGATGTCTCAATTGCAAACACAATCAGTACGACCAAAAGACATCTATTGATAGATGTCCCAATTGCACACACAATCAGTACGACCAAAAGACATCTATTGATAGATGTCCCAATTGCACACACAATCAGGACGACCAAAAGACATCATTGATAGTGTCGCAAAAGCACACACAAACCGCACGACCAAAAGACAACTATTGATA